>OY754940.1:16297807-16453345 GCA_963576515.1 Cryptocephalus primarius | reverse complement strand
AAAAACACCTTGAAACAATTGGTAGTTTTGATTAAGTACTGCGAATAGAACAATTTATTCTGGTTTTGAACCGTTTACTTCGAAGACACAATCAAGAATGACGAATGGCAAGTAATAAAATCGTGAGAAACCATCTTCCCATACGTTAATTTTAGGAATAACCTGAGAAATTACTGCAGCGTCTCAAAATGACAGTTGTAAATGCAGCAAAAGCAGAATCACAGAATAGGGGGTGTTATATGCATTATGTTAGTTAATTTTGACTATATTACGCTTAAAGTCGCGTAGAATATTACATGCATATATGCATATATGAATATCTATACACCTGTGATAGGATGCTTGGATCAAGGATTGAAATCATTTTATTTTTTATATTATACTAGCTGACCCGGCGAACTTCGTATCGCCTAACAGTCGATTCTTTAATTTTTTATTTTTTTAAGTTAATAAGTCAACAACTACATTATGTCAAAAATTAAAAATTATAAAACACAAAATTCTTTTAATAGTCACTAAAAAATCACAATGAAAATCACAATTTCAGATTTCTTATTATGATACCTACTTATTATATTTGATTTTATTTTTAATTATTCTAAATTAAGTTTCATTTTTATTGTAGTACTTTATGGTACACGATATTTTTTGTTTGATTGCCTGGCGCGTAAACAAACAGAGCAGATGGTTTTCCAACACGGGAACAGGCAACATACAATTGACCATGCGAGAAACATGGGTTTTCTAAATTAATACCACAAACACTTAATGACTGCCCCTGGGATTATTATTATTATTACATCACACCCGATGTAAAACAATATCACGTGACTCCAAATTTTCTCCAACTACAACAATGGCAACTTCATCGATAGTAGGTGCATTAAAACGTCCTGCATGTTGGCCCATAGGAGTTTTATCTGCTCTGATAACAATTTTGTGATCATCAGATGGCATCATATCCATTGCACTTTTAAATAATATAATTAATTGATTGTGTTCGTGAAATAAGTTTTGTAATTGTTCAACTATTGACCTTTTTACTGAATTGTTATGTGCACAACGTAGATTGATTTCTTGTGGAGAATTGCCCATAAAATAAATTTGCAAAAACTTGTAGTCGCTATCTGGCACTGGTAACAAAGAACCTGCTCTGTGATATATTTGACCTTGTATCTGTAAAGGGAAAAAATGTATTGTAAAAATTTATATGCGCTACAATAGTTATGATTAATTAACATACAACTGCAAATACTATTACAAACCTTAAAAGTTGGCATAAAATTTTCCCGAACTACTTTTGATGCTCCAAATGAAGTCATTTGAAGGCAGTCGTTATATTGTCGAATATTCTTTAAAAAGTGTATTGAATCTGTTCCTATTCCTAAAACTAATGAGTACAATGGCTCTGGAGGTGGAAGCAATGGTATCAATTTCACCTTTCCATTTGCGCAACACAATCCATTGGCTTCATTTTTGTATTTCAATGCCTTACAATATTGGCAAACTGAGTTCATAGGTCTAATAGCAACACAGTTGTAGGCACTATAATCAATTGACATATCGTAACAGAAAGCAGCTCGATTCAAACCTGCACCATTTTTAGTCGAATGTCGCGCTTCACGGGTCTGTCTTAAGCGGATTCTTTCACGTTCATTGCGATCTTCACGTTCCTGGGCAGTACGATTAGATTGATAATGCATTTGATTTGTTGCATTTCGGGTTCTCCTGCCTAAATTTGTCCGCCGCCTTATAGGAGGCATATTTAGTAAGTCACAAACACACAACACTTTTAGGTTTAGTAATATTATAGATGCACAGCAAAGAGATATTTACATTTCAATTGACATTTTACCACAGACAATTTACATTTTACCATAGACAACAAAAAAATAAATATTGACAAATATTGACATTAATATTTATACGATACTAACGTCACTCAATTGTTTTGCCTTCCCGGAACCTCTCCACTAACACAAATTTTATCGTATGGTATTAAAGTTCAAATTGACTTTTAAGTATTATCACAAATCTTTTGTATGGGAGTATAGAAAAGTGTTGTTTTTAGACTTTTTCAGGAAATTTAAAATTTTTTTTTTGAATTTTTCTCTCCGTAAGAACTATCCTCGTACTTCTAGGAATATTTTAAAAAAAGAATTAGCGAAATCGGTCCAACCGTTCTCGAGTTTTGCGCTTAGCAACACATTCAGCGACTCATTTTTATATTATAGAAGATATATTCTAAATCATATTAAAAGCAAAATTGCAGCCTCAAATTACTGAAGTTTGTTATATCTCGGAAAGTAATAAACATAAATGTTTTTGCGTACATTTCGAATATATAATTTATTTCTTATTTAACTCATTAATTACATGAATAATTCCTTTAAACGATTTAAAACGATATTTCGATTTTTTATTATTTTTTAGACAATTAGTTTAGGCAAGTGCAGAGAAGTGCTGTACAAATTGAAATAGATTACGTAATAATTGTAAATGTTTGCTAGACAGTAAAAAGCGAAAAGGGCTATTGATTGACTTTTAAAATCTTTATATTACTACTAACGCTACGTATATACAAGAATAAGCCTATGGCATCGTCCTAACTAAGTTATACAATATACAAAAGTTAACATAATTATGGTACATTATATGTACGGGAGTTTGTGAGGGGGAAGGCTGCGGCCCTCTGAATCCCACGGGAGGTGGCTGCCAATTCTGGTCACGGTCGCGGGAGACCGCAGAAAACCACGACTCAGCCATGTGGGTTGGCCCGTTCCGTCCTGGAGAGACTTCAGGGCCGTCGGGGCGTGGAGGGGCTGGGACCGGCAGCTGGGCTGCCTTGAGATCCGTTTGACGGTCCTGGGTGGTCGGCGTCGGGGGTCTCCTTCTTGGGGTGGTCCTGGGCAGGCTCCGGCTGGTGGCTCCTTAAAGGGGCTCCTGTCGGGTCTCCTACTCGGCCTCTAGCGGGGCGTGGCGGTCCTTGGAGGGCCTAGGGCTGTTTAGGGTTTCTTAGAGAAACCTTATCGATCACATCGATGGCGTCAAAATCGGTGTTGTCGTAATCGGTGATTTTCAATCGTAGTCCTCCTCGACTACGACCTGGGTCCTGGGGCGTCAGTATCGTTCCCTGAAGCGGGGGTCGTAATCCACCGCCTGTCGTACAAGCGGATTTGGATAATCCTCCGCTTTAAGGAAGAACTTCTCTGCTCGCTCCATCATCCGTTCCTTAAGGGGCTTGTGTTCGAGGTCCTGCAGTATGCGTCGGTTGCTCACGTACCAGGGGGCGTCCACTGCGCAGCGCAGAGCTATGGACTCCTGGGCTTGGATTCGGTTGACGTGGGTCTTGGCGGCGTGGCCCCATGCCACGGATGCGTAGGTCAAAATCGGCAGGATGATGGTCTTGTTCAGCCTAAGCTTCTGCCTTAGGTGAAATGCGCTTCGCCTCCCTATCAGGGGATAGAGTTTGGCGAGCGCAGCTTTCGCCTTCGCTATCGTCGAATCGATGTGAAGTTCCAGGTGAGTCCCTTGTCCATCGTGACGCCAAGGTACTTCGCGGTGTCCTGCCATTCGACGTCTTCGTTTCCCATTCGCATGTGTCCCACGTTCGCTGTCGTCGACCTTGTATCAAGAGCGCCTGGCTCTTGTTCGCGTTAATCTCGATCTTCCACTTGACGCACTAGTCCTCGAGTTTATAGACCGCACGCTGGAGGTAGCGGGTTGCCAGGTCGGCGCTGCGAGAGCTGGCTGCGATGGCCGTGTCGTCTGCGAACAGAGACAACGTAGTGTTCTCGGACTGGGGGGCGTCAGAAGTGTAGATGGAGTACAACAGCGGCGATAGGACAGCTCCTTGTGGTACTCCGGCCTCCGTGGTTCGGGTAGTAGAGAGCTCGTGACTCACTCTCACTTACAGTTTCCTGCCTCATAAGAATGAGTCGATGATCCTCACGAAGGGTCCTGGGTATGCCAGGGTGGACATCTTGTAAACGATGCCGTCGTGCCATACCCGGTCGAAGGCCTTGACGACGTCTAGGAAGAGGACTCCGGTGACTCGTCGGCGGTTCAGCTCCGCGGTAGCTTGTTCGATCAACCTCCAAACTTGGAGTTCGGCCGAATGTTGCACTCTGAAGCCGAACTGCTCGTCGGGAAGAACCTGTAGCTCCTCGGTGGCTTCGAGAAGTCTCCTGTAGATCACCCTCTCCGCGATCTTGCTGATAGCAGGAAGGGGACTGATCGGCCGGTAATCTTGTGGAAACAGAAGGTCTTTTTCGGTTTGGGTATCAATACCATGATGGCGTGTTTCCACTGCTCCCTTACGATCGAGGTGCTTAGGGGCGCGGTTGCTCAACTGGTCCACTCCGGGCGCCTTCTTTTGCATGACCTGCGGACGATCTGATAGACTTCGTCGGTCGTAGCAGGTTTCAGTGTTCCCTCTGCTAGGGTCCTCCGGATCCTCGCCGCCTCGCGTCGTACCATGTCTTGGTGGTCGTCGTCCTCGTCCGGGTGGTGGTTCTCCCTACACTTCCGCTCCAGGAAGTCGGTGAAAGCCTCGGCCTTCTCGCGGGGGATGTAGACGATTCCTCTCCACCCATGGATCGGTGGCAACGGTCCACGTTTTTTTCGCAGAGCTTTCTGCAGATTCCAGAACCCGGGTTGTTGGGGGTCCAGCTCCTCCAGACGTCGATCCCACTGTTCCCGAAGATGTTCCTGGAGGCGAGACTTCACCTCGCGGCTCCATCTGTTCGCCTCCGCTCGCGCCTCGGCAGTTGGGGTGCTCTGAGCTCTCCTTCGGGCTCTGTTCTTCTCCCGTATGAGGGCCTCCAGGAAACCTGTAGGGAACCTTCCTCGTATTTTCTGCTGGAGCGTTTTTGACGCCCGTGGTCAGGTCGCAGATAGCTTGGTCCAGATCCGTCCCAGTCCGGATAACGGGAATCGGTCCTATGGCGCCTCGCATCGTGTGCCGGAATTGGTTCCAGTCCACGATGGTTTTCGTGGGTCCGGTCTCCTCCTCCGGCTCGTTGCCCAGCGTCAGCAGGATCGGGTTGTGGTCGGAAGGGCCCTCTTAGAGAGTGATGATTACCGTCGGCA
The DNA here is from genome assembly GCA_963576515.1 of Cryptocephalus primarius. Classification (NCBI taxonomy): domain Eukaryota; kingdom Metazoa; phylum Arthropoda; class Insecta; order Coleoptera; family Chrysomelidae; genus Cryptocephalus; species Cryptocephalus primarius. Next base: position 16,448,254 of record OY754940.1, on the reverse strand, counting down.
GGTAAACCCGCCTCAGGATCGCCAGGTCTAAGGCGTCCCCCCTCCCTCCAGCGGAGGGGGAGTGGGTGGGGGTGTGGGGGCCCATGGCGATGACGTCGTGGTGATCTTCGAAAAAGCTGTCCAGGGTACGTCCTCTTCGATTGGTAGTCCTGCTATGCCATGTCGTAGACTTGGCATTTAAGTCGTTGATGACTACGACCTGCTTCCTGCCGGTGTTAAGCAGGACATTAAGGTCGCCTTCGTCGAGGTCGCCGCCCTGCGATGAGTAGGCTGACGTGACGTAAAGCAGTAAGGCTGACGTGGCCGCCTCGAATCCCGGGCATCCTCGGTAGCTGGCCGGATGTTCGCCGCCGCAGTTAGCGCACTTCGCCGGGGCTGACTCCTCCCTCTTACAGTTGCGTGTGTGATGGCCCTTGCCGCACTTAACGCAGCGCATCGCCGCCTCGCATTTGCCTTGCGCGTGCCCTAACTTTTGGCACCGGTGGCACTGCGAGGGTCCCTTCCTCGCGTTCTGGGGCTCCACCTTGACGACTAGGTGGCAGCAGGTCGTGATTTGGAACACTTTCCGTTGTTCCAATGGCACCTCGAGGAGGATAAGGGCCATCGTTGTTTCCGGCAGGGTCATGACGCCGTCTCCGACGAGTTTCGCCGTCTTCACCTTCAGGTCGCGTTCTCTCAACTTCCGCGAAACTTCGGTCCACTTCTCTTGATCGCGGAGGACGATCGGTGGGGGAGCCTTCGTAGTCGTGGTGGGGCGGACGGCTGCCTCTGAGGTGGTTTCGGTGGTGGACGTCTTCTCCACCCAGGTGGTGGACGCCTTTTCCGTCGAGGTGGTGGACGCCTTAAGCGTCGAAGTGGTGGACTGCGTCGAGGTGGTGACGGCGTCACCTAGGCTGGGGCGACTCCGTTGTGGTTCGGCGTTTTCTTCGGCGCCTTGAGGACGTCAGCGTCGAAGGAGCTTGCGCTCGACCCCTTACGCCTCTTCCTCCTGCGTTTCCTTGTCCTTGGCTTCCGGACTTCCTCTGCCCTGGCTCCGGTCTCGTCGTCTTCTTCAGCGGAGGATTCCGTCGACGTGACGCCGCCCTCCTCCATTGCTTCAGCCTCCGCATCCGAGCTCGATTTCTCCCTCACGAGCGTCATCAGCCGTTCATTGTCCGCGGCGAGTCATTCGACTCGCACGGACAATTTTCGAACTTCCTCCACAAGCTCTTTGGTCCTCTCTATTATCAGCGGCCGGTGGGTTCGCCATTATCGCAGCACTCTGAAACAGATACCTGTATTGCTTTGCAACTCAGTCGGCAGTTAAGGGGGAAAACGCGGAACGAGAACTCTGTTCTGCGTTCGCTTGTTAACTTGTTTGAAATAGTAGGTGAGGAACTAATACTCGACTCTACGTTGAGCGGAAACTATCTCCGTCTAATTACGGAATTCTATTGTATTTCTATTGTAAAACAATATTGTTTAATGGGGGGAAAATCAAAACTATAACTACGTACATTCGTCTCTAAAGATTAAACTAACTACGTTTAACACTCAACGAAGGGTCGAGTACTTACGGCGTACCGCAGCAGGTACACGCGCAGGTAGGCGTCGGGATCGTCGAGTCCGGAAACTCGCTTCTCGCCGGCGTCGCTGTTGCCTCTCTCGTGGTCGATATGTTGCTATCGATGGGCGAGGAGCTTCTCTATGCGTACTTCGCTGCACCTAGTCTGCGCTCGATCGATCAATGTCAACCTGTCTTCACTGTTCAAGGATAACTCGTCGAATGTGGGCTGTTGATTAATAAATGCATGAAAAAAAAACTGTAATATTGTATGTAACATGTATAGAAATTTTTAGGATAATGTAACTTCTATCATTTTAAAAAAGAATTTATTCACGCATTCTAAATTATTCTTTGCATCATACGAGTCACTTTGGTATTCAATTCGCATAAATTTATATAAATTTGCGTAAATCTATAATTTTGAATTGTGTGGGAATTTACTGAATTCAAACAAGTAGAATTCAAAATTTCCAATTCATTCTAAATTAGGTGATTTAAATGAATACAATGCCTTGAGTGGGCGACTTGACCTTGTCCTATCAGCCATGTACTAAATCGTTGTTTATTGTTTGTGGTCGTCGAAGTCTCGTCGAATATCCCCCATTATTTTTCCCGAAGATTGCACGGGTTTAATCAATTATTCCTAAAATCAGACCGTATCATTCAAGTAAATGTTGAAAACGTCCTGTACCAACTTACATACAATGTTAGAGATAATCTACAAACTGTCGTGGCGACATTGCGACATACGTTAACGATGCATCCGCGGAAGTCTTCCAGTGTGTCGAGTGGAGTATTACAAATTTTACTTTTTATGTATCCCAATAAAAAAGTATCCAAAAGGCTTCGTTCTGGTGTCGCCTTTGAAAGTCGCATTTGGTTTTGCGGTTTCTCCGAGTTGCGGAGCTAGGGTGCTTTTTTTAATGAGCTGGGAAAAGTTACAAACTACTTACTACATACTTATTACAAGACAGCTACGTTGCCTGCAGAACTACCTGCTAAAAAACCCTCACAGGAGAGTGGCTCCATCAGCTTATATGTCCCAATTCTGTTGATGGAGATATGGCGCCCCATGTGCTGCTGGTTAGGGCCCGGGGTGTTGAGTTTGTCCGGTAGCGAGGGTTGGTGTATCCGTGTTTTATTGAACATTTTGTAGGTTCGGCCTTTTATTAGGTCGAAGGTGATCGATGTAGTCAGAGGCCTCCCTGACGAGGGAGTTGCCCTGACTGGCTGCGGTTGCAAAAACCTTCACGGCCCGGCCATTTGTAGTTTAAAGAAATGGGATGATTTCAAATTCTCTCTGAATTTGAGTGCTTCTGATGAACCAAGGGATGTTCAGTGAATGTCTGATGATCTTGTGTTCACAAGATTGCAGTCCAAGCAGCTGAGAAATCGACACGATTCTCCATGCTGCAGAGGTCTAAGTTATCGTTGGTCAAAATAAAGACCTCAGTGAGATGGTTTTATTGGAAAATTTCAGATGGCTGTTCCTATTTGGAAGCAGACAAATGACTTCAAATCGGATCGATGTTCTGGCTCTAGGTCCGGGCAATTCATTCCAAAAAAATTCCAGGAAGTTCGTGAGAGTAAACACAGTATTCGGAAAAATAACAATTTCGACTGGTACTATCTGTTTGTACCAGCCAGAGCAATTTTGTAAGTACCTGCAATTTAAAAATCTGCTGATCGATTACAGCACATTTTGCTCTTGGACGAGGTTTGCCAACTGAGGCGCTAAATTAAAAGTTATTGCTCACGAGGTGAACTCCCTGTACGAAAGGATATATGTAAAGTTGCGTAACCACGGTTCATGAAAAATTAGTTTACTTAAAATCTTAACAGCTAAAATTGTACTACCCGTACCTGGTCAGGTTTTAATATTTTGCGCACTACACCTATTGTCTGTCCATTCGTCTTCACCGGACAAGGATGCCATAAGATGGCAGACTCAGGCAGTATGGGCAGCTTTAATTTCCCTTTGAAGTCGCCCTGGTCACCTGCATAGGACGGCTTGAGTTAGAAACGTCAATATGACCCTCAAGCCTTCACCAAGAGACACTCGATTGGCCTTTGAAAACACCTTCACAAATTCGAGGGAGGACACCTTTCTTGCTCTCTTAAATAATCTTAATCACTGTATAGTATTTAATACTATTGCTAGATTAAGTGAATGACTAAGAATTGATGTTACGTACACGTTTACTTCTATTTTACTCTTCTCTTTTAACCTGCAGCCAAGGTAAATTCCTTCCAAGTGATGACTCTTTAGTACAGCTATAACCAAATTTTGCATTTATTGTGATGGTTTTATCATCAAACGAAATTTTGTGGTAACAGCTAACATGGTTAGGACACGAACACTTGATAATATTGATATTTTTGGGTATGTTAATTGTCGATCAACATTTAAGGCGCATGTTTGTTTCGACGCTAATCTATCACACACTATCAGACGAAATAAAATTGTCAGTATTAATGTGCCCACCAATTTATTTTACCTTTTCAGTTTAAGACATGGTCGATGCTATAAATGAAAACAGACCTTTTGCCTTCATCTTCACTATAATCGGTCGTCGGTCTGTCAGTATCTCACCCTCCGTTAATCCCGCTTGGAAATCCAATCGTTCACTATGACGGCCAGCGTGGCGTTCTCCAGCACTGTTTGGTGGTCTCCGTCGAGGGTTTTGACGTCCACAGGTTTCTCGGCGTACTTCGACAGCTCGTAGTCGTCACTCAAGCCATGCAAATCCATCGAGGACGCCTTGACGAGCGTGAGGGGTGAGCGCAGCTTCTTAAATGAAGGCTCGTACGAGAGCGACAGTTTTAGCTTCTCGTAGATTCCGTTGATGGCTTTCTTGTTACTTTCCACGTCGATCGTAGCGTGTATGGAGTTCAGGCCGAGATCGACGCGCTCCTCCCAGCAGGAGCATTTGCTGATACTCTCCTGTGGGAAGAATTATATGAAGTTTGATGATGTGGACTTGTGCCTTTGTGTTAAGGGTAGGTATTGATAATACTTTTCTTGTCAATAGGATGTTGATGAAGTTCACGGGAACATCAGAAATGATTATAGCTTCCTGTGATATATGTAATCAAACATTAGATTGCGCAGAGTTTAGTCACTCAAATTGCAGTTAAGCGAGTACAAATAACATTTGGTTTTAACGAGCCGACAATATGGTGGTGAGAGAAGGTCAGTTGTTAGCATCATTGGGTGCCTTGAAAGATGTCAATGGATGGTAAACGTACAGTAGACCCCACATGAGTGGATACCTCTATGAGATACCAACGTAGCAAAGAAAGTAGAAAATTTTTTTTTTAAAAAATTCCCATTTTTTAATTATGTTAAAAATTATTACTTGTAGTTTGACGATATCCTCAGTTGGAAGGAACAGACGGAGCAGGTTGCAAACGACAGACGTTTCCCAGTCCTCCTTGTATTGGGCTTTCGTTGCGTATGCGAGTGCTTTTGTCAAATCAGGAGAGGCTTCTATCAGGAATAGGGAGCCCACGTACCCGCTCTGCTCCAGGATGTGCGCCACTTCCAACGCTACGATGCTCCCGTAGGAGTGCGCGATCAACTTAAAAGGTTCGGACTTTGAGACGACTTGTAGTACATACTAAAAACAAACAGAGAATCAGTTAAAATATGGTAGACACCCGTAATGTGGCTATACATCAGTATTATTTTGTCTCCTTTTGTCCATCTTGTTTTCAACACTATCTTTTTGTCCTACCTGATTCCTCTTTGATGCTAATTTTTGATCTAGTAGTACACCGTCATATTCGAATAAGTTTTTAAAATTTCACTCAAGTGCGTTTCCACCACTTAACTGTACTATCTTCTAATACCTTTGCAATTATGCTCTACATGCCTATCGTGCGGAAATTCCCATGGTTGTGGGGTTCAAGAGAACTAGGTGGTATTTTAGGGGAACGTAGTGTAGGCATAGACATATTAAGAGTATACAAAGGCGAGGTATATGTCGGCCTGTATAGAATGATGTAACGCCGACTTTTACCCCGAATGGTCTAGCTTCCTTTGCCTTTTCACAGCCTAGGAGCTTCAAAAGACTGCGGCCCACAAATAAACCCGACCGACAAACAAAAGAGAAGAAATGGGATGGAAAACGACCGCCGAAAGAGAACACAGAACAGGAAGAAAGGTCAGAAAAAAATCACGAAATAGCAGGAACTTTACAGAAATTACATCATTGTTCAACCTGGAGAGGCTAATTTTGAAAGGGTAAAAGTAAAAAGAATCTAAACGGTTGTGACGACCTTTCTGGTCCATTTGATTTCGTCGGCGGCACGATAAGAATCCTGGGCGTTTGGAGAGGTTGCCAACTTTGAAATTGGCGCTGGTGTTTCGGTTTTTCGGATTTTCGGAGTTTCGGAGTTACGAAGTTTTCTCGGGCGCCAGTTTTTGTAGACTTTGCTGTCCGAAGGTCCGGGCAGTTTTAGTCTCAGGGGAAAGTTCCAGGCAGTTTGTGAAAATAAAGAGGATTTGAAAAAAAATACTTAATTTATTTTATTTCGGATAAACCTCGGCAACACTGTTACGGTACATGGCAGCCGAAGACAAATAAAAGAAAAACTAATCCGTGTTTACATTTCGGTGCGGAAAAAATAAAAACAAGGTTTTTACATTAGGCGGTCATGATCTTCACATATGTAAAATGAAATTACGGAAATAACAACAAGTTACGTGCCCGTACTTGCTGACGCCCTATATCGTTATCATTTATTGTTCATTATAATTATTCTGCTTACTTTACATTATACACTTTATATATAGGAGTAAGAGTATTGTAATGTGCTTTTTTGCTTTTTGTTCTCATCATACCGTGACACGAATAGCATTAAAGTCATCTTCTCAAAATTGTGTAAGTTTTTAAAAACACGTTTCGACGAACCACGAACGAAACTAACATATTAAATATGTATAATTTACAAACAGTTTCATCTAACGAAACACTGCTAGCTAAAGGAAAAACGGTCTATATAAATTAGAACTAATAGCAAGCTGAATACTGTAGAAAACTCAAGGAGAAGAAGCAACGATTTGCAAATTAGAGGGCGTAGGTGCTCATGAGATGAGAGAGAACGTAGAGAAAGAGGATTGTTAGAGAAGTAGGCAACGTATGCCAAAACCGCGAAATAGCAGGAGGGGGCAACAGCAGAATATTAAGGACATACGGACGGAAAAATATGTTTTCTAATATTCCCTAATGGCATTTTCTGAGTTAATGGTTGTGTTATCTTATGTCCTAAGTACCTATAGTGTTAATAGCGGTGTTTAGTTTATATATTGACTAGGAGAATATTCCTCCAGTGCACTTATTTTGTATCCTTCTAATGTCATTTCACAGCCCATATTTTCTGCTTACCGGCATTATTTCACTGATGGTATCTTGAACCTTGTCGACTGACTGCATGTAGGGATACTGCAGGCAATAGGCTTGCGCCTCGAGTTTTTCGACTAGCGGTTCCAGGCCGAAAGAAAACCCTTCGATTCCCGGGAAAAGCACCACTTTCCCATTGCCTGACTTCGATTTCAGTTTCCTGAACGCAATCGTATTGGATTGCTTTGTCATCTTCTCGAATAACATATCCATACCGAAGGCTCTTCCAGCCTTGCCTTCGCTCTGGGGCGAAGCGTTGCTGGCTTGCTGCTCTTGAATCTCCCGCAACCTGCAATGAGAATGTTATAATGCATGTATATTGTGGAGGTGGATGTGTTCATACTTTGCTAATGTCAAGGTCCGGATCTCCTTGGGGGTAAGGAGCACTTCGTACTCCCTTTCGAGGACTTGTTTGATTTCCACCGCTACCATTGAGTCCATTCCGAGCTCGGCGAATGTGGCGTGGGGGCTGACGGATTTTACGTCGGCGATACCTTCGAGAAAAGGATGAGGATTAGAAAAGATTTTTCATTTGCGGCCTTCTTCCTATTAATTAATCGTTAAGTGAGCTTAGAGGAAACATTTTGAAACAGTTATGTTTTTGTGTGGTTTGAAAGAAGAATGTGTATATCCCGGCCATATTTAGTTGAGAAAATGTAACCATGAGCAAATGCCTGGTAATAGAATGACATGGTAAGTTGCATTTAAGTACATTGTCCTTCGAAATTTGAAACATTGTAGTAGCTAATGCTTTTTATAGTATGTACATTTTTCGAGCAGTGGACTACCAGACTTCTTTCGTCTTGACGTTCCTTCTTCAATTGAGGAGGTTCCCTGGAGTTACGCAGTTGTGGTCGGGTAAATTAATTAGAACATAGCAATTGTAACATCGTGCACCATCATCAAATTGTTTCGCTCCTCATTAACTCTGAGGTGCGACTGGGGCATATATAAAAACTGACAACTTTTCAATTTACTTTTACCCGTTAGCGTACGCAAAACACTGCCTATATAAAACTTTTTACATTGTAAAACGTTACAGTTCAAGTTTCGTTAATAAGATACTTTACGTAGATACAAGTTTTATTTTTGATGTTGAGTATTCCAACTTCATTGTTTTACCTAGAATAGCGAGTGCGGCGTCCACGATATTTTCAGCCGTATCCGCTCCGCTCCTCTTCTCAGCCACCACCATGCTGGAGACGATCACCGCCTCGGTCTGCTGTAGTAGCGTGTCCAGCATACTCAAGCAACTGGAGATCTTCTGTTGGAGAGTTCCCCCTATCTCCAATTCGACGTGCTCCTCTTGCATATCCGCAACCAGACCAACCTATAGGGACAAACCCGCAATATGCTCTCTCTCTCTCTCTCTCTCTCTCTCTCTCTCTCTCTCTCTATATATATATATATATATATATATATATATATATATATATATATATATATATATATATATATATATATATATATATATATATATAATGCGTATTTACCTGTCCGATGGCGCCCCATTGGATCGCCACAGCTGGCAATCCGTCCTTTTTCCTTTTCTCACATATCCTCTCCATCACAGAGTTCGCCATGCCGTAATTGGTTTGCCCGGCGTTGCCCCTCCCGCAGGAGACCGACGAGAACACCACGAAATTCCTGAGAACACCCAAAAAAATTCGTTAGGACCGTTCAATATTGAAACAAGCGGTTGAATTAATTGTATGATTTACAGTTAGACATCGCCACTATCCCAAATATGAAATATTACGCCGTCACACGAAGGGCTGATGCAAGAATTCTTAGAATCGTCATTGTCAAAACGTAAGAGAGGAAGCGGCATTGAAACGAATTATGCCCAACATTGCAGGACCCCAGTGTAAAAGCAGAAGTTTTTGCAACGGTATAGCACTTAACACAACTTACTTGGCTTTTATATGGTGCTTAGCACTAAAGTGGGACAAGTATGTCAGAACTTGTATGTGTCAAGAGGAAGGTCCTGCTACAGGTAGATTCTGCTTACAGGACGGTGTCGGCTATGGCGATGGAAGTCATAGCAGCGATTTTGCTGATAAACTTAATGGTAAAGGAATAGAGCTGGGTAACTTCGGCCGAGGAAGACATTCAATAAATTTAGTTATCTACAGTGATCTCTATTTAAGCCGTTGTGAAAACCATAGCTGTATGCGATGGACATGAACAAATGTCGTACATATTTACAACAACGGAAGTGCTAATAACGAAATCAACTCACACTGAAGGTGAAACATATGTTAATAAACAATCCATCGAATGGGTAAGGAAATTCATCTAAGTAGCTACAGTTTGAATGAATTCGTAAATAGCGCCAAAGGAATGTGAATCAGAATTGAGAATGCAAGAAGCACATATCAGGAAATGGAATGGATTCTTTGTGGACGAGATATAAATTTAAAGCTACATATACCATTGATGGAAAACTACGTACTTTTAGCATTATTATTATGGAGTAGAAGCACGTTCTCCCCACAAACCTGATGAGAAGAGACTAGTGTCGTTTGAGCTGTGGATGAATCGAAGACTGTTGAAGATGTCGTGGATAGAAACGGTAACAAAAGTGGAAGTAATGGAATAGGAAATGCAACGAAGGATTTTACCTTCGAGTATGGTTTAACTGTACGAACGACCAATTGTTCAAACTAGTGACCTAAATAAACCATGGCACCGATGATTGTTAACCTCTGAATCGCATAAGGAGAAACAGATATAATTTAACTTGTTTTATTATAAGTCCATTTTAGTACGGAATGAAAAGTGCCAGTGACGTCAACTCTATCAGTTCCCTAATTTACCTTAACGAAGGGCATAACCGCCTGGAAGCCTCATCGAGTTGCCTCGTGGCGAAGGCCTTCGGCTCGAAAGAGGTGACGAAACTCTCAGGCGTTTGGTTCTCGAAGACGGCATCTGCGAGGACGACGGCGAGATTGAATATGGCGTCGACCGCTCCCATCCCTTCGGATTCCCGAAGAAGCTGCTCGCAGCCCTCGGCAGTCCTGATGTCCGCGTTCGACACTTCTATCCTCACACCATAAGACGCCCAGAGCCTGTGGGAGAAATTAAGTTAGAAGTGCGGATTAGGAGAGCTACCCTGTTTTTTGTTGTCATTTTATCAATGCTAGAAGGGATTTAAAGTTCTGAAACATTGAGACAGCTTTTGGGGACGCGAACAAAATGTTATGTCTATAAACTTAATGATGTAACTCACGTCTCGTTAATTAATTTAATTATTACGAACTCGTGAAGAATGCGAACCTGATTATAACATAGCTTTGCGTAAAAGCAATAAAGGAGCTTCCACAATGCTATGAATGCAAACGACAAAGTAAACAAAGCCGTTAAAACCAAAAAGGCTTTTTTTAGTAACATAATTTAAATTCAACATAAACCCAAAGCATCCATTTTCAGCATGTATACAACGAAAAACGAAACGGATATTCATAGTAACCTTTCTTCCCTACTTAGAAAAATTAAAAACATAATTTATTTACAAGGATGTTAATGAGTGATTTTGGAAAGTTCTTCAATAAGAGCTGGTCAATAGCAATACCTCGATGAAAAAGCTCATTGCCATATATTTCCATAATGTATATTTGGTGGTTTAATTGGTTTTCCTTAGATTCGAATGTCATTTGGAAACAAATGACGTACTTTAGGTAACTGTGCGGAATGAGCATAACGGTTTAATGTTGAGTCACTTACCGCATCCTGTACTTCTGGTAACCGGTGACTATCCTTCTTCTGGATGTTAAGACGAGTTTCCTGGCTCCCCTCAGGATCAGCCAGTCGACCAGTTCGAGACCGAAGCCGCCGAGACCGCCGATGATTATGTAAGTTTTCTCAGCATTGCAGTTGTACCTAAAACATATTACGTTGTGTATCTACGAAACTGCCTTTGCAGAGCCGATATTTAAAGCTAGATTTTTAGATAAATCCAATGACAGCAGATATCGGACGATTTCTTGGAGGACGCCATGGATTAAGACGTGGGACATTTACAATAAGTGGCACGATAGATCATAATGTGAATATTCAGCACGTTGATAACAGAGTCTGTAGTTCCTATAGCTTTTGTCTCCAATGGTTCTATGAAGAAGTACATAATTTTTGGTGTTGGAATGTTTTATTCATCCATCAAATTAAAGATTTCTTTCCGTCGTTAACTATATTCAAAAAAGTTTTCTTACCATTTCCGGAATCAAAGGTGTATTTCAGTAAATTTGCAATTAAGTATTCGCTATAGGGGGAATTAAGGGTGTAATTTGATTGGGGTAGGAGTCTACCCGCTACATAAGTCAAACATGTCTGTGAATAGGCTTCACCTTGCATTGCAGGGAAAGAGTTCACGTTTGGGCACCGCTCTCCAATTCCTCTTTTTCATCTCCGGCCTGACCTCGATGACGACCTTCCCGGTGTGCTTCCCGGTCGTCATGTACCTGAACGCTTGCTCGAGCTCGTTGTACTTGAACACCGTGGTGTTCAACGGCCTGATCACCTTCGACTTTATGTTCTCATTGATCAAGTCCATCACCTCCTTCTTGGCGTCGGGTTTCTCCGTGAATAGCTTATCGGCCATGATGCCGTGGAAGCTCGCCTGCTTCTTGAGCAGCAGAAGGTTGATGTCGTTGTTGTTGCCAAGATCGAACTTGCCGATCTCGAGGAAACGGCCATGCTTCGCGAGGCACCGGATCGAGGCGAGAAGCTTCTCCTCGGCGAGAGAGTTGAGCACCATATCGACGCCCCTACCGTATGTCTCGCGGCGAATCATCAGCTCGAAAGAAACGTCACGGGAATCGCCGATGTGGGATTCTGGAAACATTAGTGTACGGGTTTTACATCTAGCGACCAGGTGATCAGCTTTAGCGGAATTGTACCTTGTAGCTGGGGGAACATCTTCATCAGGAAATCCTTCTTCTCTTTCGTGCCGACCGTCGTGAAGACCGTGCAGTTGAAACTCAATGCGATCCGTATGGCGGCCTGCCCTACACCTCCACTTCCAGAGTGAATTAAGATCGACTGTCCGCACCTCAAACGACCTCGCTAAACATGAAGGTGTTTAGTTATATCGATGAAATAGTAATTTTAAACACATGGGGAAATTCGTGAGTAATAGAGAGAACGTACTAGTTTGACTATACAACAAGTATTCAGGCGATATGCAACACAGCGTACACTCACAATTTATTTTTGAATATTCCATTTCTTTAAGTGATCCTGTCAATTTCGCCCTCAAATATGTTTTGGTATGAGAAAAAGTCATTACGAAAAATTGGGATATTTTTAAATAGTCGCATCCTTTTGAAACCGAATATGTCCAAGTCGCGTTGCGTTGCGTCATCTCTTTCTAACTTGTCTCACTGGTTACGCGTTTAAATGTTCTCTCCACTCACGAATTAGCCCATATATTAAGCTGTACATACGCATTTTACATGGATACGAAAACTTACCACCACAAGACCGTAGGCAACCGTTGTGTAAACGACAGGTATCGTGGCCGCTTCCTTTAGGGTCATATCGTCAGGTACGTCGATTAGCATATGTTTATCAGCCCGCATTAAGGTGGCCATGGCGAGGCACACGGCCATCCCAGCCACCCGATTTCCACTGAAACGTAAAGAACTTTATAAATTCCCTCTTTTACGATTATACCAATTTCATCCCTTTCAAGTTCTTTCAGTTCAGTTACAAGATCTTCAAAACGTGTTTCATTTCTGAAGGACTTTACATTTACAGATTTTAAAACAGCGTGCAAGACAACATGTCTTGCAACATGTCACTGACTTTGGTTTTGGCATACATGGAAATGAATAATAAATATTACAAACACCAAAAAACAAGGCTCATTAATTGTGGCGTCACCTACGTGACGAAAGTAAAGGATCATTTTAATTGCGGGATAGTGCTGCATTTTGTTTTGCTACAAGTAGACCTGTACGAAGCTGCTTATGAAAGAATCATTATTTCGGTTATGAATGTGTTGTGAAAAAGAGTTTAACAAATTGAATCTTTAGTAGTTTAGTAGTTTAAGTATGGGTAATTCTCTAAATCCTTGCTTTCCTGCGTTGAGAGGTAGTGGGACAATTCATGCATGCTGAAAACTACTTTCGTGGTCAAAGCTACTGAAACTTGACCGAGGTGAAACTTGAATATTAAGTGACTCAGAATTTAAGTCAACTCACTTCTTGTCACATCCGGCGAACTCGAACCCCTGCACCGCCTCCTGCTCGAGCCTGTCAGAAGTAACGACGTCAACGTTAATTCTTCCTGAGGCCGTCATCACGTCCCTGAAGTTGACGCTGCAGTAGTTGATAGAAACCATCACTTTCTCCGGCTCGGGCTTCATGTCGAACGTCAGCGAACCCTCGAGCCACTTGAGGCTCGACAGGTCAGCCCTGCTCGTCGGCTGTGCGTAGCAGTGCTCGTTCTGCTTCAAGAGCGTCCTATTGATCGGCAAGTGCCTGTACGTCCCCCAGGAACCGTCCTTGTAGACGTTCACCGCGAGGTTCTTCGCCACTTGCTTGTCGCGAATCGACGCTTCGAGCACACCATCTGGTGAGAAAACGCACCTGAAATGTGAACTCTCAGGCTCTCTGCGCAGGCAGTTAACGAAGCCGAGCACGCCGCTCGTCGGCTCGCCCTCGGACACGAGCACCACATTTTGTTTGCTTTTGCCGTTGATGTTCTTCCGGACTTCGCTGATCCATGCGAAGTGGTCGACGTCGTCTTTTATTTTGATGATCTGCGGTTCTGCGAGGCGCTTCGCCTTCCTCATCAAGACTAACTTTTCGGTCGAGGTGCGGTGCTCGGTGACCACGGCTAATTGCAACTGATTGTCTGGAGGCTTATATTCAGGTGCTTCCCTCGAGAGAATGAAGCCGTTCTCCTGGATGGAGTCGAGCACATCTTTGACGAACTGCAAAGGAAATGTAGAATTGGCGGACTTAAATCTAATATGTCCAATAGAAACGTGCATGTACTTTATGTGTATTGTACGTTTTATGAACGCAAAATTTTATTTCCGAAATATCTTATCTAGGTCCCGCCTTCCTCACGACCGAAGTACCTCGTATAGGTACGGACTATGGACTATGTATAAATTGGACAGAAAATTTGAGAATGTACTGGGATCAATTAATAACGCATACATATGTGTGCTTACTAATGAATAAAGTCACGTCGATGTAAGCGTCGTTTACAGTCCCGTGACTGAAGGGCCAATTTCCAGCGCTTTTCATTAAGTTTGAGAGGAAAACATGGAAAATTTTTTAAATTCTCCTTTTGAAGTCGTGTTCTGCCACCAAATATATTCAGAGGAACAATCAACTCATATCGGAAAGGAGTGCATTTGTACCTTTAAGAGAAATGGTGGGAGATTGCTATGAGAGCAGTAAGTCTACCGACTATACTGGGGCTAGGAATTAGTTACAAATATCTTATGTGGTAAACGCCTCTGCCATAAAATTGAAACGTGAAAAAATGCCCCAGGGAAGGGAGAAACATTAATCAATTAAAAGATTATTTCGGATCAAATTCAGCACACCATATTTCAGGTTAGTACTTTCTTGTCTAATTTATAGTGAAAATTCCCACTAGGTAAAATTTTCATTTGACTGACTGAAAGATTTACGTGGTGAAAATATTTAGTATAGTCTTGTGATTCAGCACGTGATAAACTGGAAAATGTGATCATTGACCCAATCTGTTTACCCTAACGACCATTGTTGTTTAGCTTACATAAGTCAATCCACTACATTTTACTTTACCTCTGGTCTCTTCGATAGTCTCGAAACGATTACCAGCACGCAGTCCGCCTCGGTACTGAGCATTTTCTCGACGGGGAACGTAGTCTCGAGCTGCCTGTCGCTAAAGATGGTCATGTACAGGCCGATGAGGGGTTGGTCCTCGAGCGCCCTCTTCAGCGCCGGTGCGAGCAGCACGTCGTCGTCGTCCCTGGTGAAGGCGTCGACGACTTCAGCCGCCTTAAACTTATACACCAACGCGTTCTCGAGGATGATCTGCGCGTTTACCCTGACGGACTCTTCCAGCGTTAATTCTACGGAGTTTGGCACGAATACGTACTTCTCGAGGACTGGGATGCCGAGGTCTTTCTTCCGCGCTATCGAGCTGGCGAGGAGGCCTTTCAGTTCTATGTAATCAGAGCTGGAAATAGGAGTTTTATTAAATCCTTCTTGGGGACAACTCTGGGTTACTGGTAAAGCTTTTAGACTTATGGTGTGTTTAGAATGTTAATGGGTAACCACTGGCGCTTCATCTGCGCAAAATGGTATTATTCATTGACGTCAGTTATGTATTGTTTGAAGTTACATAATGTTTCAAGGAAGACGATTAGGAGATGTAGAAATTTAAAGTGCTTTAACATGAGTATGTACTGCTCAGTACCTGACACCAGGGGCAACGGCATTGTTAATGGGATTTTGAGCCTTGCTGATGTGGATGTTGATACTAACTCAGTCGGAAGTGTCCATGCTAGCAAGAGACAATTAAACAGACCCATTTTACTAATTATTGTACTGCACCTTGAGCCCGGAAGTGGGCCCACAGAGTGGCGCGGCGGGGATTGGCAATCTCCGGAACCCTTTCCAAGGAGGCTGGGAGTAATCACCATTGCAACGGAAAAACAAGAAAAACGTCAGAAGTCTTCCGGTGACAGCAGAACAGCGAAGAAGCTGGGGAATTAAACCGAGAACTGCGTTAATTGTTGTCCTGCTTGGAAAATAGATAAATTTTCGTTACACTGGTGTCAGAAGTGGGATTTACACCAAATATGGCTGGAAAAAGGACTCTCAAAGACCACAAAGTGGTGGACCTCAAACGAGAATTAGAGCAACGGGAAACAATGAAGACCCAGAAACTTATGAATTCGGCTCAAGTGAAGACATCATTTTGAACAGGATGTAGGAGACTTCCAAAAGCCTTGCAAAAATTGAAGAAAACACTGGGAACCTCACCACCAGAATGGATGTAGTCGAGGACGAGCTGCAGTTGGTCAAGAACAAATACGAGGAAGTGGTAAGTCGCTGTGAGGCTCTAATCCAAGAAAAATTCGAAAAACTGACGACTAGGGAAACCGTCGCTGCACAAGCTGCAGTGATATCCATGGTGTCGACCAACAGCAACCCTGGAAGTATCAATACCGGCTGCAGAAACATCGTAAAGGCACCAACTTATGACGGAAAAACAACATGGTCTTCCTATTGCATCCAGTTCGAGGCGGCGGCGCGATTCAATCCGTGGACCCCGACAGAGAAGGCAAATGCATTAATAGTGGCTCTTCGAGGAGATGCTCTCGAAACTCTGCGTACGGTCAAGTACCTGAGGAGTTACACGGAAACTACCAGCATCTGATGGGGAAGTTGGAGATGCACGGCGGTTCGGCGATAAACACCTTCAACATGTTTACTGCGCCCAGTTGAGTAGTCGATCTCAGAAGCCGGGAGAGACTCTGCAAGAATTCCAAGTGGAGATTGCCCGCATGGTCCACTTGGCCTATCCAACTGCAGCCAAAGAGGTCAGAGACAAGTTGTCGGTCCAATCATTCAATACCGGTCTTTGTGACTCCGAGACACAACAGGCTGTCAGGATGGCTCACGTGAAGAGCTTGGAAGAAGCTCTGGCTTATGCCCTCGAGTTTGAGGCGATCAAGAGTGCTTCCAAGGGAATTGTAAGGGTTTGAAAACTGAAGGAAGTGGAGGAGCCTAAACTAGAAGAGATCTTCCAGCGCAGTGTGGTAAGGAGGGTCTCCTGCGACGAAATTGCCCATCATTTCAAAGAAATATGCAGCTGGAAAACTAAAAGAAGTCGTTGAGATGGAACGACCATAGACTTCTAATGAGAATGCTCCGGTTTTTACCATTCAAGAAGCTTTTCTTCGGACACAAGCCAGTAGCCTTTACATCGACGGAACCATTTCCGGAAATGAACACCAACTATTGATTTATACCGGCGCGACTGAAACTATTGTGAGACCAGAAGTCGTCAAAGGAATGCCCTTGATGCCCTCAAAGCTGATACTGCGTACGGCGACAGGGGAACGAGCACCTATCCAAAGAATGGCAAAAGTCGAAGTGAAGATAGGCAGTCGAGGAGCCCTACACGAGGTCATCGTGGCGAACATCGCCGACGAGGTTATTCTAGGAATGGACCTCATGTCAAAATTTGGATTTACGGTGAAAATGTATCGCGGCGTTGTCAAGATGGGCAACGAAGAAATTTTGATTTACGACAAAGACGACAGCACGGCCAAAATAATTCTGACTGAGGATATCACACTACCGCCACGAAGTGAAACGATTGCCATGGCTCACATGGACGGCAATCTTCGGGAAGATCTGGTCGGGCTACTAGAAGGCAATTACATGGATGGAGGAATTGGTTCTGAGATACTGCTGGCGAAGACCGTTACCAACGTTAAAAGTACGATACCCGTAAGGCTGATGAACATGAAAATCTTTCCGGCCACTATGAAAAAGGGCATCTTGATCGGAACGTGTGTGCCGATTTCGTCACTGAAACAGGGCTGGCAAACACATGGAACACCGTCACCCTCGAAGATGCCTCCAAAGTTACGGGACATGCTGAAATTGTGAAGTCGACATCTTTCGGACCACCAAAAGAAGAAATTGGAGCAACTGATCGCCAAGTTTCAAGACATCTTTGCGGAGAACAAGGCCTGAAGGGACGGACCACGGTAGTCACGCACAAGATAAATACGGGAGATGCCCAGCCTATCCGCCAGTCTCCGAGACGGTTACCACTGGCCAAGAGACAAGAAGGGGAAAAGCTAATTCAGGACATGGCCAAGGAGGGCGTCATTGAACCCGGAAGTGGGCCATGGGCGTCACCAGTATGGTGAAGAAGAAGGACGGAACCACTAGGTTTTGTGTGGACTACAAACGATTGAACGACGTCACGAAGAAGGACAGCTATCCGCTACCCAGAATCGACGATACACTAGGATACGCTGTCCGGAGCAAAATGGTTTTCAACATTGGGCATGAAGAGCGGGTATTGGCAGGTCGAACTCGAAGCCGAACATCGAGAAAAGACGGCGTTCACGATGGGCACGGGACTATGGTAGTTCACTGTAATGCCGTTTGGATTCTGTAACGCCCCAGCGACCTTTGAGAGACTCATGGACTTGATCTTGAAAGGGCTGGCATGGGAAACTTGCCTGGTTTACTTAGATCATATAATTGTTATCGGAAAGTCCTTTGAGGAGCATATAAAGAATCTGGAATAGGTATTCGTCCGACTAGGCGGTGCCAACTTGCAGTTAAATCCTGGCAAGTGCAACCTGGCACAAAGCAAGTCAAGTACCTGGGCCATGTGGTATCAGAAAATGGCGTTGCTACTGATCCTGAAAAGCTTGACGCAGTAAAGGGGTTGCCAGTGCCGCGTGATAAGCATGAGCTCAGGAGTTTTTTGGGCATATGCACCTATTATAGAAGATTTGTAAAGGGATTCGCTGACTTAGCCAAACCGCTGACGAAGCTGACAGAAGTAGGCCGACGATTTTTATGGGACGAGGAATGCCAGCTAGCTTTCAAGACTTTGAAGTGTGCCATGATGACAGCGCCTGTGTTGAGCTATCCGGGAATAGAGGGGCGATTCATTCTAGACACGGACGCCAGCAATGTAGGAATTGGTGCTGTGTTGTCACAAATCCAAGCTGGCGAAGGGAAAGTGATTGCATATTTTAGCAAAGTATTGAGCAAGCCTGAGCGCAATTACTGCGTTACGAGAAGGGAGTTGCTGGCTGTAGTAAAGTGCGTGGAACACTTCTATAAGTACTTGTATGGACGAGAATTTTTACTGAGGACGGACCACGCTGCTTTGAAATGGTTGTTCCAATTCAAGAAACCGGAAGGACAAGTGGCTAGGTGGATAGAGCGCCTCTAAGAATTCAACTTCTCCATCGAACACCGTGCCGGAAGAAGCCACGGAAATGCTGATGCCCTTACAAGGCGGCCGTGCGTCGAAGGCTGTAAACACTGCTCCAGCCTGGAGGAAAAGGCTGGAGAAGAACAGATCAGACGAACAAGTGTAATCAGCGATTCCTGGGCACCTGAAGAATTCGCCAAAGCCTAAGCGGAGGATTCCGATCTTCGTCTGATCATGGAATGGAAGAAAGAGGACCAGCGACCAACGTGGGAAGGGATAGCCCGATATGGGACCGGTCTCAAGGCATATTGGGCTCAGTGGGACTCACTCCAGCTGCTGGACGACGTTTTGAAACGCGTGATAGATAATGATGACGGGTCGGTCAGAAGGGAGCAATTGGTGATCCCCAAAACCCGAGTGTTGGAGGTACTACGACGAGTGCACGATGGTGCATCCGGAAGGCACCTGGGAATCAAGAAGGACCTGGAGCGTGTACGAGATCGATTTTATTGGATTAACAGCAAGAAAGATGTGAAGAGCTGGTGCCGGAAATGTTTGGTGTGTGCAGCAAGCAATGCCTCATCGAAGGGTGCGGGAACCAATGAGGCAATACAACGTCGGCATTCCGTTTGAAAGAATAGCCATCGACATAGCAGGCCCATTTTCCGGAAACGGCATCCGGAAATAAATACATCTTGGTAGCTATGGACTATTTCAGCAAGTGGAATGAGGCATACGCTTTACCGAATCAAGAGGCAGCTACCGTAGCAGGCGTCCTGGTTAAGGAGTTGTTCTCCAGATTTGGTGTCCCATTGGAACTCCATTCTGACCAGGGTCGAAACTTCGAGTCCGACTTATTCCAAAGCCAGTGCCAGCTTTTGAAAATTAGAAAGACTCGTACAACAGCGTTACTTCCTCAGTCTGATGGCATGGTCGAAAGATTGAATAGGACAATGGGGAAGTACTTGTCGAAAGTTGTCTCCCACCATCTGAGGGACTGGGACAAGTAGCTTCATCTTTTCCTCATGGCTTATCGATCCGCTGTGAATGATAGCACCGGGGAAACGCCGGCACGTATTCTGTTCGGGAGGGATATACGGCTGCCTTGTGATTTGGAATTCGGCACCAGACCAGGAGAGAAACGAGTTGCTGGGAACGCATACGTGGAGGAATTACGACAGAAGATGGGTGATATCCACGAAAAAGTCCGAGACAACATCCAGCTGGCTAGTGACCGAATGAAGACTCGCTATGATGTAGGGCTGCAACCCACGGGATTCCAGATGAACGACCTGGTGTGGTTGTATCAACCTCAAAGGAGACGCGGACTGTCGCCTAAACTCCAAAAGGCCTGGCAGGGACCGTATAAAGTCCTCAAGCGGATCAATGACGTTATCTACCGTGTTCAATAGCTGCTTCGTGGAAAACCTGAAATTGTGTATATTGACCGCTTGGCACCTTTCGTCGGTCGGAACGAAGAAGACAGGGAGGATGTCCGGACTGCGTGTACAATGGCTACCATTCCATCGTTCTCAGAATTCACATCCGTCTATTCGGAAAACAGCAACCCACGATTTAAGGTAACAACTGAGGAGCAGATGGACAGGAAGACGGTGCATTGCTATTTCTTCAAAAGGGGCTTCGGTGCAAAAGGTTCCTCTTGCCGTTGTCGCCATGACCCTAACAACAGGAAATGTCGTCGCGGGACGCAACGACTTAAGGAAGGGGCAGTGTACCGCACCTTGAGCCCAAAAGTGGGCCCACAGAGTGGCGCGGCGGGGACTGGCGATCTCCGGAACCCTTTCCAAGGAGGCTGGGAATAATCATCGTAGCAACGGAAAAAAAAGAAAATAATCAGAAGTCTTCCGGTGACAGCAGAACAGCGAAGAAGCTGGAGAATTAAGCCGAGAAGTCCTTTTATTGTTGTCCTGCTTGGAAAATAGATAGTTTCGTTACATTATTTTGCTTAGGTGGGTGTCCTATGTTATCAAAAAGTCTCAAGACACTAAGAAGGTTTCAAATTCGAGAGAATTGTGTTGCATTACCAAAAAACACCTTCCCAACTAGCTGATGCCATGGTTAAGAAGGTACAAATAACGCACAAAGTCATGGGATATTTACCTTATCACGTCCCCGAACGGACTGCACCTGACGGGAACGTCGATGGTCTCTTGCTCGTTGAACTGTTCCAGATATTGAGTGTGTCGTCTGTACGCCACCGTCAATTTCTTTAAGTAGGTAGGCACGTAGAGGAGCCTAGTATCGTTCTGAAGTATAAGCATCTGTAGCATGTTATCCATGAAGGCGACAATGTTGTTGTCCCATCTGATGTAACCCTCGGTGGCGTCGATGCTGCTTTGCTGGATGCTCCTGAAACCTTTGCTGTAACGAAACAGTTATTTTTAACCACTGCCAAATATTTTCTGGAGGAATGTAGTTCCACGTTTCGTGCCTCAGAAAAGGAATAGTAAAAATACTAATTTTTGAGGGTTCGTATCATTTCTAGCCCTTAATCATACTCGGTCACTGAGGATTTGAGATTTGTTCTGGTTTTTTGATACCAGTTTCGACAGTCAGACACCTCAGGGGCGCTCAGACCAACGAGAAATTACTGGTTTGGGTAAATACAAATCAATGACGCTCGTACCATTTCATATAACATTTTCCACCCTACCCCCCTTCTCTTCTACATTTTAGCGGGTAGTGCACTTTTGTGTCGCTCATGTGTGGCATTCTAAGGTGCCTACTGGAAATTTTCAACTGTTTAATTTACATACCCATCTCGTAACACGAGAAAATGATTTGCTTTTTCCCATAAAATGAACACTTGCAGGCACCTGCAAGATGAAGTGCCGTCAGTACCTGTAGTTATAGCCCCTTAGGCGCAACTCCTTGTACACATCCTTCGCCTTCATTGCCAGATCCCTTGAGCTCACGTTGATTGGCTTCATGTTCTTCAGCCTCGGGTCGTCGTCGTCCTCGATCTGGTACAACTTCCCCGTGACCACCGGCATGCCATTCTCGGCTATCTCGAAATTTCCGGTGTTTTGCAGGCTTATGGTGAAACTTATCGAGCCCTTCGATGACACCGTCGTGGCCCTCATGAACTTGCAATCTTCGAACACGACGTTCATATTTTCCATGGTCTGCTCGTTCATGATTGCCAAGGATTCCCACACGAGGTAAAGATAGCCCGTTGCCGGAAATAGGTTCCTCCCTAGACATAAATATCGCAGTTTAAACATCTGGACGGCATGTTCTTTACAGGTGGAATGTTTTAATTAAACCAATATTGTACACATGGTAAATATTTTTAGCTATTTCGTAGTATCCGAAGGGAAATGTGAAATAGCCATAAGCTGTTGAATTTAAACCTTCCGGCAAATTTTTTACTTAGTAATTGTAGCCGTATTGCCAGAAACTTTGTTGATAACTGTTGATAGTTTATGCCTTCTGGCTCGTGATGGTTTTACCGTCTATGACGTGGCCGTTAAGATAGTCCCACTGCTTGTCGTTGAGGGCTACTGAGACCACCCTCACTCCGGACTTCGCCTGGTATACTGTCACGCGGTTGAACTTGCAGGCGTAGTACTCCCTCCTGTGATCCCATTTGATATATGGCGAGATCATCTCGGTTCCGTTGGACACCGGGAAGGAAACATCCGGGTAGAGCTTCCACAGAAGGGGATTGTAACCGTTGCAATACAAACTGTGAAACGGTAAAATATATCAAATTATAACACCAACAAGGAATGAATTTACTCACTCTCCCATGGACTTCAAGAAGTTCTCCAAATGGTCCTTCGTATCCTGGGGGAACAAAGATAGGAATTTCCTCCCATTGCTCTCTTCGTTCAGAGGAACGTTACCGATCTTCAGGACTAATGAGTTGGGAGTGATTGCATTGAGGTCGATGCTCGAGATGGGCTTGAGGAGGAATTTGTAGAAATATTGGGCATTAGCGCGCTCCTCTTTGTTATTCCTGTGCCACACCTTCGGATTCTTGATTATACCGGACAGGTCCTGGAGCAACCTACTCTCTGAGGGATGGAACACCGTGAGTAATTCCGTACTTACATACAAAGTGTTTCACTAGTATATTTCAGAATTTTTTACCAAAAGGTCTTGCGTGGAAATAGTCCGTTTTCAGTGGGATTTCATCGAAATTTAGTGGGATATTTTAATACTTTCCCCAATATAGTGGTGTTCCAGGAAGAAATTATTCCAATGCATCAATACATAACGAGGATATCAAGGGAACAACTGAATCAAAGCAGCATTAAAATACTTGGATCTAACAAAGCTGGATCTTAACTTGTATACGGCTGCCGGAAACCCTGACAACTCCAGGAAATTGAAGCAAACTGAATCTGTCTAGAGTACCAGCCTATAGTGCACATTTGTGTAACGAAACTGAAGGATTTCAAAGGGTCATCTGCGAAATCCCAAAACCACATTTCTAACTGACATAAATCAAGTAATGCAACCAAATAATGACTCACGAGATTATTGAAAGGCAATACCGTTCTTTAAACCATCTAAGTTAATAGTTAAGGAGTTGCTACTAAGACAGAATGGAAGGACTACTAAGATGATAGGTCTGGAAGAATTGCACATTCGGCCATTAAGAGGAGGAAAGCTCTGACCCTTACTGGGAAGATGTAGTAAGACTAAAATATCTACTACTTACTGCAGAAAAACTAATGGCGTACCATACTTATACTGAGTCACTGTTATTGAAAGTATGAGGTTTAATAGTAAAAACCATTCTAGAAAAGGTTTGATAAAGGGTAACCAAAATACACCATATTGCGACGCATGGGAAAATAAAATTAAGGACTGTACATCAGCATCACGTTGGACAACAGCAAGATGTATTAATCAAGTCATAAGAAGGTTGAGAGCAAATATGAATAATGATGGGAGGCCAATTTGCAGCAGTGGACGTAGATAGCTGATTCATATTCATGGCGATGATTCCTCTTTCGGATTTCTCAAATGTGAATATTCCATTTCAACATTCGATACTTACTGATTTTAGTGAGCTCGTCGTCCGAAGACCTGAACGACTCCTTGTGCGCTTGCTGCTTCCGCTTGACGCTATCGAGCGCGTTGTTGAAAACGAGGGCGCAGCTGATGGTCTCTTGGAGGTCGAGGATGCCGTCGAGGTAGGCGGCCACCAGCTCGCCGTAAGAGTAACCGGAATGGCAGAACGGCTTAACATCGGTGATCCTGAGAACGTCGACCAGAGCGATGCCGACGATGACACCATAGAGAACTTGGTAACGGGAAATGTCCACGTCGCTCGACCTTCCGGAGAAGGCGGCAACTACGTCGATCTCGTTTGCAGGGAAGCACTGCTGCACTCTGGAAGGCAGGGTTTGGTAGACTTGGTAAAGGCAATTTCATGCGAGTTGAGAAAGAGTGATTGAGTTACGTCATTGGCGAAACACCATACCCTTTGTTTGGATTGAATTTAAATTAACCATTTGTAACGAATGAAATGTCTTTGGTGAAATATCCCTAAAACTGACCAAATTTAACGAAAAGACTTTACAATTATATAAGCTATTTTGATTCGATCAACTCATATATAACCTAAAATGATCTGCATTAATTTAGATCAAAAACAAGTCAAGGAAGCAAGATTGCATTCTTGTATATTTTGATTTCAATGAGTGTGAGTTTGAGTACTTGACATGATGAACAGCATTTTTGGTCGACGGTATCAGAATTGAACACACTTGTGCAGACCAGTAGAGACCAGTGCAGGCCTATACGGAAACGTTCAGACCAGCGTAGACTAATACAAGCCAGTGAATGCGACTGCACAACCGGTACGTAACCAGTTCTCTTTGTAATGACAAAGGTTAAATGATATGATTTTCATGACATGAAGAATTCCCAAATATATTTTCAATAGAAGGTCGATATGGAACTAGTAAATCTACAGGATTTTATAATCTAATGCGCACGATCAACCTGGTATAAAAAATAATCCATTACCTGTACAATGACTCCAGGAAAGTAGATAGGGCAATTAGTTTGTTTCCAATATCGAACCAATTGATGATCTCGCCGAAAACGAGGTAGAGTGGATTGAGTCTTTCAGGATAGAAGTTGACAAGCCTACATACTTCCCCAGCCTCTGAGATGATGGTGTAGCCTCTGTAGATGTGCGTAGCGATGTTCTTCCTGAAAAGCTCATGTAGCAACCTGATGTGCTCCGGATCGAACTTGTTGGTTTTGAGTTCGTTCAGTAACTCTAGCACCGCCCCTTCCGTTCTTCCGCTCACACAGACCAACCTTGGCAACGGATCGGAGTACGACTTAGGCTTCTCCTTATGGAATTTCTCGAGGAGGACGTGGCAGTTGCTTCCTCCGAAACCGAAGCTGTTCACTCCTAAAAACACCGTATAACAAATAGCAGTAAAGGGATCGAAACAAATAGATTGCTCAAATTGCCTAGGAGAATTTGGTTCCTCCTCAAGAAATCCTGGAGGAAAGTCAGTAACTTACCTATCAATCCTCTCCCCTCTGGCAGGGGAATTTTTTCCGTTACCACCCTGAACCGACCTTCCATTAACCCAACAATTTCCTTTCTCGGTTGTGTGAAGTTTATGTTTGGTGGGATGAATCCAGAATGAAAGGCGATGATCGACTAAAATGACAGATTGCTACAAAATTTAGTACCGGTATACTTTACGTACCTTAATTATGGAAGAGATCCCAGATCCTGCCTCGGAGTGACCGATATTGGACTTCACTGACCCGATGTAGACTGGTTCTGTTCTGTTCTTCGTGAACACACGGTCCAGGGCGTTACACTCTTCTGGGTCCCCCACGAAGGTACCTTGGGAAACAGGCATTGTAAACGACTAACATAGATAGGAAGTGCTCCCTAATGCCAAACAAATTTTTAAGGTTTTCTATATGAAAGGAATGGTACTATGAAGAGGCTGCAGCTCTAAAAGTAGTTGGGGGACTCTTCTAAGAAATATAATTTCCTCCAACCACTGTTTAAGAAGAAGAAACTGGAAAGAAATCGGAGGAACGGGAAATAATTGGGTTGGTCGAGTTTAATCTTAACTTCGAGATGAGCAAGTTAGCTAGGATTAAACTAGATTCTGACCAACCAATCACATTAACCAAAATGATTTCAAAATAGTTTGTTATATAATAACGACTTGGTAAACTGGGCCCTCTGAGTCATCTAATATTAATGGGCCAAATGGCATAATCAAAAGTTGAGCACCCAAACTATTCACTACTCATGGTGAAGCAAGGAACATGGAGCAAAACTCTTACTATGAGCCCGCCTACCTGTTCCGTGTGCCTCTATGTAGCTAGTGCTGGCCGGGTCGATTCCACACTCCTGGTAGAAGTCAATGAGGAGCCTCTCCTGGTCAGCGCTGGACGGGAAAGTAATACCGCTCTCCTTGAATCCGTCACAGTTGGTCTTCGCATGGACAATATTTGCATAGTTACGCTTCGCGTTCTTCGTCTTCTGCAAGATGATGATGCTCGAGGACTCGCTTCTCGCGTAGCCATCGCCTTTCTGGTCGAACACCTTGCAACAGCCGCCTGGGCTGAGAACCCCGAGTCTGAGAAAAGGGAGGAAACGCTCTTAGTTGGCGTGGAGATAGTTTTGGGTATACTGGGCATGTCTCCAAAGACTGCTAGTGGTTAGTGTAAAGAGGGTTTGATCATGTTTCATTAAACTCCAACAGCTATCAAGAATTAGTCGTTTCTTGCTTACCATACAAGAGATTACCTGTTAAGCCAACATGGGATTTCGGAGATTGATGCTAGCCAAAATATTTTGAAAGACAGTTTGATAAAGCTTGGATATCCTGGTACTATTTTTAAGAAGAGAGACTAATTCTTTTTAATATTGAATAAGTGGATAACAATTTCAATAGATGTAAGAACAGTTCTTGCATTTTATGTTTAGTCCAGATTGGTAAACAAAGAATTTACCGATTGATTAAGAGGATCTTAAGAATAAAATAGAGATGGTAATCAGTTTACTTTCAGTAGAATGTTGAAATGAATGGCTACAATAGGTAGAAGCTGAGAGATTAGTTTAGACACCGTGAGTTTATTTCCAAGAACCATTCACCAACGATTTTGGCTCCATTTGGAATAGACATTTTAATACTAGAATAGGACACAATAGAATAGGACAGAAAATTTAATATTGCCTCAGGTAATCGGAAGAAAGACCAGCGTTACGAAGATACCCAGTGTAATAAACCAATGTATCGAACAATTTTTGGACCATCAGGAACCCAGGTATAAAAAACCTAAAGCTGCTACGTATCGTGCCAAAAGAAGATGTTATATATGTCCAGTGAATAAAGACAGAAAACAAAAACAAGTTTGTAATAAATGCTTCAAAAATGTATGTAACGAATATTCTATCGCAACCAAAAATTTGTAACAATTGTAAAAATTGTAACAATTAACAATTCATATAAATTAAGTACATGTATAATTTCTATGAATATACGTATTAAAATGAAGTCTGACCACGTTTCTTCAATAACTATAATTACCTACCTGATATTTTTTGTATTCAATACTTGTTTCTAAAAATATCGTAACAAACTTGAAATATTAATAATGCGGGTCTAGCGGGCCCGAATTGCTAATTTACGTATGAGAGTTTACTTGCCCCGATAGGGGTTAATCTTACTTGTAAGTAACAGCTAAGGTGACGACTCTCTCGGAGCAAGCATATTTCCTGCCATATTGAACAAAATGACTAGTTCAGTGTAAGCAAAATAGTCAACCGAAATTGATTGCGAGTTAAGGGGAAGGCATTTTGGGCATACTCACCTTATTTTTAATGAGCAATGGAGAATTATTTAGTTTAAGCAAGAAGAGCTAGCGTGATCTGAATTTGGTATAGAATCAAGTTGTGTTTGTGTTTTAGTTTCCAAAAGAGCGTGGAGTATTTCCTCCTGGCAAATTCGACGTACTTACCTGACAAATTGCAGAGAGACGAACGGGTGGCAGCACAAGCTTACACCGCCAACGATTGCGGTGTCCACTAAGTTGCTTCTTATGGCCCTGTACGCGTGTTCTACAGCGTAGAGAGAACTGCTGCACGCTGTATCAGTTATGTAAGAAGGCCCGTGTAGTTTCAGGAACGAGCTGATCTTGTTGGCGACCATCATCCTCGTCGCACTGAAACATGATATTCAGATTAGTTACATAGTTACTGTCATTTGCTACGAATTATGAAGATAGACTCCGAATCACCAAGTGCAGGCAATAATTCGTAGCACTTGGTGTCCTTTTGCTCGTACTTAGTACTTCGTCGTGTGGTAACGACCTCAGCTGACGACCCCTCCCCGACTTCGAAAAAGTAGAGTTAAGCCGGGTCACCGTTTTGTCCTCATCGTCTTATGTGACTTTCTTCAGATTTAACGTTACCAGTATTAGTAACTCAAGGAAGTACTCAAGATTGGATTACGTTAGTTTAAGTTGGAATTACATTTAACTCACCCTAAGAAGGAATTCCAGTGTGGGCTGTCAACGAAGAACTTCCTTTCGGTCTCACTGAAGGACAGCCCGATGAAGACACCTGTCCTTGTACCTTCTAGGTCGGAAGGATGAATTCCCGCGTCGTAGAGGGCTTCTATCGTCCTCTCGAGGGCCATCCTCTGCATGGGTTCGGTATTTTGCACACAGTCATAGTGCATGCCTGTGAAGTAACATACGTAGCGGTTTTAAAACAAAGACGTAAGTCGATGTATGACGAACATAGACGTAAGTATGACGAATTTTAGAGCAATCCTGGAGTCCAGAAAAGACAATACAGGAAGATTGTGTTTTTGGAATTAGGAAAAAAAATTTGAATTGCTTCGAATTGACTCTTTTATAAGTCGTCAGCAAATTTGTTGTTCAATGAGAATATGTCATTACCGAAGAACCCTGCATCGAATCTATTTATTACTGGTAGAGTCCCGGTGCATAGCGGCAGCTCGGGGTGATCCATTTCCCATCTGTGGCTCGGCGTCACCAAATTCACTTTGTTGAACAGGTTGGACGTGAACTCTTTGATGTTGAGCGACTCGGGGAACATGCCGGCCATGCCTGGAAAACGATGATCCAGGAAGTTTCCTATCTGGAGGGTGCCGTTTCGAGAACTTACCCGAAATGACGACCTCTTCCCCAGGGGGAGGGTGTGAGAGGTACCTTCCCTCGGCTAAGCAGGTGTCGACACATTTGTCGTCCTTGGCGGTTTCCTTGACTTCGACCATGTTGTACAGCTACCTGTAATCAGATACTGTCAGAAATAATAACAAGTGGTCGTTTTATGCTATCAAAAGGTAACCCAGTAACATGCTCAAGCTAGAAATGGAGTAGTAATGATTGTTAACAACAAAATTGAGGATGATGTCATAGGACATAAAGAAGTTAGTGACAGGATACTTCCAGTGATTAGTTCAGGTAAATGAATCCAAGAATGGAGTGTTAATGAGCTGTGGGGAAGTCAAAACGCCTTTGAAACTTCCGATTTAAAGTGTGAAAGACAAGAGGAAACAAGCAAACCTGTGAAATTATAGAGAACGTCCGGAAACCAAAAGCCTTGATTTGGTGATAACATACAATTAAGTATTGACAATAAACGTGGCTCTCAGGAAAGACACACACATATACCTATCATTAATAGGTGAGGGGTTTGAACAACACTCCTAGAAAATTGGACCTGGAGAGCTCTTCCAAAAAATCATGCTTATGAAAAAGACCTTCCAACCACGTTGTTTCCTGTTAAAAGTAGAATTTGGTGTAACACTCATAAATAACTCTGGTGTAGTTGTCAGATGGAGAGGATCTGGAAGAATTGGCATTGCTACAGAAACGCTGAAAAGCTTCAGACGAGATATGCACAACAATGCTTCTAATTTCATTTGCACAAGCCTTATTAGGTATACAATACTTTTAAATTCTTAATAGTGTATAAATTATTTTTTACTGCTTACAATTTTCTTATCCCGTTTTTGATCATAATCTATCACGATTTGTAATTTATATCGCAATTTGTTTTTTCTGAGGTTAATCTACCACATTACCGGTATACTAATAAGTAAGGGCCCCAAATAGGGAAAAATGAACTAAAAATAATACAGGGACGCTTAAAACGTTACCTCCTTCTTCATCTTGGATTCTTAAAGTCAGTAAGTATACGAATTCCGCCTAGATAGCGGGACAACATATTGTTTAAACAAATTATATTTCATTGGATGAATTATTATTGCCATATCAAGAAATGTAAATGTTAGTTGGATAGCAAAAAGAAAAAATGCCTTCACAAAATCAATGTTTTCACCAGAGTCGTTGTAAAAAGTGCATCAGTATGCATGATCAGGATTATTATTATTAATTTTATTTTTTTTAGAATAATTTAATCTTTTTTGCAAACACTTTACGTACCTCGTATTTGAAATCGCGAAAATCACCAGAAAGTAAACATGAATATCAATGGAAAGCACTCAACATACGTTGTGTTAAATAAATAACTGTTTATTCATTGCAAATTTATGTTAATTGAATATCAAAATGACCTATGTGACGCAAAGTATAACGTATTTAAATTTTTCTGAATAAATAACATTAAATTGTTTGAGAACATAACAAATTCATATAAGTTGCATTTTAATTCTTCGACTGATTTTAAACTAGATGATTCAAATGAATGTAACTGCGGTTAATTCCATAAACGCTGATCGATTTATTTTAAAATTTTAAATATTGTGGAAAATATTTTACCATTAATTTTTGTAATTTTATACAGCAACTAGGTGAGGTATTGTTACATTGTTTGTCACAAAAAGTTGGTGACGTATTTCGGAAATCTGATGCAGAATGTATTAGTAATATTAGTAAAACAAATGGCACAATGTCTTCACAGCAAATGCACAATGGCTTATGATTAGCAGTGGTGAAATTTGGTGTCTACACCCATTGCAATGAACCATTAAATATATTTTATACAATTTCTGCACTATCGGCAAGGAAGGTTGGTGATTTTTAAATTTCACTCTAATTTGTAGGCTAATCGTATACTCACTATGATATTATTCGCCATAACAAATGTTATGAGTATTTGAGCCTAAATCCTGAGAATTTTAATATTATATTTACTTCATTTCTTTGAAAAGATTTGTGATTTTAACGATCATATATCGAATCCAATTTCGAAGAGTAATTAATTAATTTACATGTATACACTAATTTGCCAAAATATTTAGACACATGTTAATAGTATTGTTAGTGAATTTACTGCACCAAAAATGTCTAATATAAACGTAGAGGAATCGTTCACACTTCGAAAAATATAAAACCATGTGAAGCATTTGTAACCATAATTTTGTAGAGATTATTTTTAATGTCATAGTGAAAGTCGTCAAGAATTACTTGTTGAAAATCTTTGTACAATGAACGAATCGTAGAGGATCGTAAGCTGTTGAAATAGATGCATGTAGTGAAAAATGAAGGAAAGAGAAGGAAAGCCAACATGTAATGAACTACAAACTATACAGAAAAGATCAAATTGCTATGACATGGGCAATTAAGGAGAATGCAAACAAACAAATGGACTCAAAGTGTCTACAAAGAATCTACATTCTGTGACCTTTGTTGATTTTTCGATAGTCAGTAGATTCTCCCTGAGGATTTAAATAGGATGGTATCTCTGATAATTTTATTAAAAGGAACTTGAACCAGTTTCTGTGCTGATGATACCAGTCTAATAGTGATGATGTATGAGCAAGGATTAATAGAAACTACGATGAACGTGCTTTTTGATACAATTGGTGTCTCGCAAACTCCAATTGAAAAAGGAATAAAACTAAGAAAGCAATATCTCCTCTGAAAAGGTACAATGATTTCTTCCTCAACATTCTTTAAGCCCGTTTTCACTGATCAAAAATAACAGGCGATGGTATAGAGTTATATTTACATAATGTGTCTTAAAATAGAACCTAAGAGGGTAATGCTAGTGTAAAATAATTTCACTCTTCTAGAATCATGGAAGAAAACATCAATTCTTCTAAGTTGTCTCAGATAGACTATGAATACTTTCTCGTTATAATTTCAAACACTAGAAAGTCTGAATTGTGCCAAAGAAACTCCCTAGTGGTTCCTTTACAATTTTAGAATGGATTTAAAACTGAAATCTGTCTTATTCATAATCACATATTAACGGTAAAATGGGTTCTTGCTTAAAATGCGCTTAGAAAGTATTTCACAGATGTGAAATATAGTGCTTTGTTTCGTGTATCTTTAATATGGAGGTAATTATAGTTACCATATTGAAACACATTCTAAACGCATATTAAGATTAAACCCATTTTAACCATTTATAGACTTCATTAACATGGCAACTTTGGGATTCTGGATAACCTTTTACATTTAAGACCATAAAAGTTTTGTGGAAAATTTCAAAGGTTTCAATTTTAATTTAAAACGTTAACAATCTATAAGACCGAATCCAGAGATTTCTGGAAACCTGAACGTCCAAAACATCCCAAAAATTCCAAACCTAGTGGAAAATGTCTAAAATCGAATCCAGAAGGTTTATGAAGGTTTCAAATTATTTCATCTTTCAAGGGCTACACAAAAAATATTTCCCTATGGTTTTGGAAACTTTCTCAGTATAATTTCCAACATTAGAATGTATGAATCATACAGAAGAAAAATTCAAGTTCATCTTGCTTATATCTTTTCCGTTAAAATAATAAAAATATGTATGAATAAAAGCAACAACAGTCCGTACTTACTTTCGCAAGTGTCTATTAGTATGTAACGTATCAAATATTACGATAGTTGCTCAGCCCTCAGAAACAGAATGGTTCACCAATTAATCTCGAGCGCTAACCGATGAATGGTTAAGTGACACAATACGTATCCTTTTATAATACTCTAAATAGGGATATTAATTCCATCACCCTTGACTTATATTGTAGGTAAATTGGCAATAGACGGCCTAACAACATCATTTAATTTATGATATGACGTTAATGAATGAATGAATGAATGAAACTGAGGTGCCTTTCGGCGACACTTAGACTAGAGTCCATTGTGTCATCCCCTTCCGTTTAAGGTCTCAACCTAGTCGCACTTTCCCCATGAAGGTACTAATGCTTCCTAGTGAGAGGTTCCTCGCTTCCTCCGGGAAGATCTTCTCTACCCCGAAGATGGTCCACCTGGCTCCTGCGAGTGCTTCGCAGTCGCACAAGATGTGATAGGAGGTTTCATCTTCCTCCCAACAGAACCTGCACAATGAGTCATCTTTCAGCCCCATATTGTGCATATGGTAATTTAGTGTCCAGTGCCCGGTCAGGACCCCGGTTACCGTACGTATATGTTTTCTGCTTAAACTAAGCAGTTCTCTTCCCTTCTTCGGTTCGATTTCGTGCTCAGTTGCCGCTTGTATGATAGCTTCGAGGTTCGTGTTGTTGAACGCCCATTTTGTCTATAAAGACACATGCAGCTATCTCCTTACTCGTCAACGAACCTTCCTCTTGGCTAACCAAAGTGTGCAGGGCCGCTTCGGTGGATTTCGCCTTCTGGTAGGCGTGTTGATTTAGGTGTAAGGGTCTGTGAGTCAGCGCCCCTTCCCTTACGTAAACATCGACCAGCCTCTCCAACGTCTTTAGGACAAACGATGTTAGGCTGATCGGTCTGAAATCTTTGGCAGTGGAGTGTTTTGCTCGTCATGCCTTAGGTATAAATACTACTCGGGCTTTCCGCCAGGAGACAGGTAAGTAGCTCCAGGCGATATTCGCCCGAAATAGATTCAACAGGTAGGGTAGGATTATGTCCTCCCCATTCTGAAGGAGTGCAGGAAAGATGCCATCAGGGCCCGCGCTCTTGTATGGTTCGAAAGAATCGATAGCCCATCTGAGCCGGTCCACGGTGACTACCCTCCTGGCTGTCTCCCAGTCAGGTAAGTGGTTTCCAACCGGACCCCATTTTCCTGCTGATATTCACAGTTAACATTTCCAGGGAAATGCACATTGAGCAGCTCCCGGAGATTTTCATCCTGGTAGCTTGCATAGCCCTCCGAGGATAGCTCTAGGAGTCCTGTTCCTTTTGCTGTGGTTCTGGCCAGCGCCTTCTGCAACTTTGCGGCAGCGGGTAGGCTCTTTATACCATCACAGAAATCCTTCCAGCTGTCTCTTTTGGCTCTCTTTATAAGAGTCTTGTAGAGTTTCTGGGCCGATTTGTGCCTTGCCTAGTCCTCAGATTTTTTTGTCCACATGGCTCTGTTAAAGAGCCTGCGTGTTTCTTTACGTTGCTTTTCCAGCTCCCGGTTCCACCATTTGGCTTCCCTGGGATGCTTTAAGCTTTTTAAAGGACAGCTATCCTCGAAGGCCAGGTTCATACCTTCCCTTAGTCTCGATGATAGCTTTTCAATGTCGTAGGTCCTTCTGCAGACCTTGGCATCGTTTATCAGGTTTTCCCTTAGGATGACTCTGTAATGTTCCCAATCCGTTTCCCTTGGGTAGCGAAAGACAAGACGGTCTTGATCCCCGTGTAGTCATTTTAGTCTAAAGAGGATGTATCGATGGTCCGCCAAAGTCGGCTCATCTGATACTCTCCATTCCTCTATCCTTACTTCCATGGTGGCAAGGGTGATGTCTATAACCTCAGCCCTCGCGGCATTCACGAAGGTTGGTCTGTTTCCCCTGTTGTGTATTTCTAGGCTCGTGGTGCTAAGATACTCTGCGCAATTCGCAGTGCCGCACCGTCCCAGGGCTTAATTTTTCTGATCGCATCCCTCAGCCATTCCACGGTAAACTGGTCCCCGCAGAGCACCTTTACGACGCTTCTGGGGTCCCACCTCATTGCCTCGCAGCGAGGGAAACGATCATCAGTGACCTGATCGAGGAGCCCCTCAAGAGCCCGCTCTGTCAGGTCACTCTGCTCCTTAGTGATCATATCCTCGGGGTAATCCCGAGGCATGATCACCAAGGTCAGGCTTTGGACGGTCGCCGAGCTGTAGCTCGTTCCCGTCTTTACCCTCTTTGTTGGGAGGGCAGATTGGGTGGGGGTACTTCCGTCCGACAGTTGCCTTTTGGGCCCCGGTGTGCGTTGTGTCCCTCCACTCGTAGAAGGGGCAGCAGATCGTGTTGCAGCTCTGCTCTCTCGGTGGGTTCTCCCACCCACGGTGGGCACTCCTCTTCAGAAGTGCTCTGGGAGAGGTTCCTCTCCCTTCGCGCCTTCCTATGTTGTGCCCCCGAGAGTCTCTTTTTAGGGAGTTCCTCGGTTGCACCGGGTGGTTTTCTACTTTTTTCGGTATCCATATTTGGTCCCACGAGTACATCGGAAATAAAGGTCCGCGCCCACAGAGCCGTGTTATGGGCGTAAGGCGATATGGTTGCAATGGAAGGTCGCCAGGTATTCCAAGGGCATCGTTCTAGACACTGCTCCCCCAGTGCCATGCGGTCCTCGGCACGATGGCTTACACCTTGACTTGGGGGATCCCTCTTAGTCATCCGACGCCTGATCCGCCCTCCCTGGAGGGCGCACCCAGCGACGAACCAAGCCCCGCCACCACGTCAAGGTGGGGATTCATTCGGGGGGTGATATGACGTTAACTGCATTAACTATTTCCCACTATGGAACCGAGGATGGTTTCGTTGGAGGGGGAGAACTAACTTTTAAATCTACTAAGCAGATTAAAATCATGAAGAAATGACTGCTTACGTGTTTGAATAATCCAAGGAATAAATTAGGAGATATCAACAATTTACTTAAAAAAGGAATACGTAAAATTACCAGGGAAATTTGGCTAAAAAGTATTAATTACGGCCTGTAGGTAGAAGACGAAATGTTTAAATTTGATAATATTTTGGAATTGATGATAGGACCAATTATTATCAACCAGAATAATGATTTTTCTTCAGATTCGGAGAAAGTGACGGCTGCGAAATTTTTTTTATAAGCTGACTCTCTATTGGGCCGCAAAGCCTCATAAATTACCGAACATACATGTACTACAGTTTTGCCTATGTTCCTCTCTCTCTATGTCTCCCTCCCCCCTCTCTCTCTCTCTCGCACACACACACACACACACACACACACGCACGCACGCACGCACGCACGCACGCACGCACGCACGCACGCACGCACGCACGCACGCACGCACGCACGCACGCATGCACGCACGCACGCACGCACGCACGCACGCACGCACGCACGCACGCACTATAGCAAATTACATTAAACCACAAAATGATGGGGGGTAATTCCAACTTTTGTTGAAGTATCATAATTTATTGGAGCGCTTAGGGATGTTTTGAATATTCAACACTGCTTTCTCTGGTCAATTTTTGCCGCTTTACCGCCACCTCCAAATAACTTGAATCCTCCTTAAGATAAGAAAAAAAATTATATATTATATTTATATTTATAAATTCCACATTAATTTTATATTATATTGTATATAGCAGAACTAAATAGCAATAGGGGCTGTTGCGTGGAACGGCATAACATCTTAAAAGTCACAAGATTCATGTTTATAATATTTTATGAAGAACCACTTTATGTTTATGATTTAAGAGTTTCTCTTTGGAGAAATACGAAATGATTGGCTAGGGGATCAGGATTTCTTTATCGTTGTTATAACCTTTGCTGCACTTTAACGTCAATTTCCTAACCCACTACGTATTTTGTGAATTTGTCCTTGATCAAAGGAATTTTGGCAAATTGCCTCCACGTGTGTACTTGAACAAAAGAGATATTGAATTGTCGGAATTTCCTGGCATTTGTTCAAATTACGGGGATCGTTTGTATTTTAGTAGTTAAGTGATTAATTGATTATGTAGATAATACGATTGGGATCTTCTATCTAAGATCAATTCTACTTAAGATCAATTCATCCAAGATACTGGGATCTATATTGAGATGCTTCGCTGAGCAAACTTAGAAACATAGAATGAAGATAATATCTTCAAACAAATATATTTTTTGGCCGTTCCCTAAAGTGTTGTGGCATTTACCACGATTATATTTATTAGATGACCAAATACACTTTTTCTTTAACCTTCCTTTTGTTAAAAATGTTTTACGTTTGTGGATTTTGTTGGCTTTCCTGTTTCATCGAGTGTAATAATGATTTGTTTTTACCTAGCATATTGGTGCGGCGTCCACGATATTCCGCCTATCTCCAACTCGACGTGCTCCTCTTGCATTTACGTTACCAGTACCACCTGTAGGAACGAAATAGGATTCGATGAAAGCGGGTCAGCACTTGCTTTAAAAATAAAAAAAATTCTGTTTTAATAGAAGGATCAGCTATAAGTACAATGATAATCGAAAATTTTGTGTAATGTTAAAAATTAGAATAGTATTATTTAACACATACAATGTCAAGAAATTCGAACCCTGGTAATCTGCAGGCTATATTCCTATTTGGATTGCTTTTCGTTGTCATGCAATAAGTTTATTTATTTTTTTTACAAACGATGTCATAGCGTTTGAAGAAAGATGGTATTTACGTTAACATTAAAGTCGAAAATAACTTTAATTGTGATTGAAATAGGTTGATAATTTTTTGTTTCTGCATTAAATCGCGAGGACATGAATTTTTTGTTTTCGATAGAGCAAGAATAGCTAATTTATGCCATTCTAAACATTCTAACCACCATATACTTTTCCAATAGTATGACGAAGATGATATAGTAAAAAGAAGGCCTCGTAATGGTCGATCTCGAGTTTTAACTGACCATGAATACGGTTCCAAACATGCATACGATCCAGCTCCAGCTGTAGAATTCACTTTCAAGGTATATTTCATAGTGGTTTATCGACTTCTACCGAAAGTAATCTCAAAATTAAGTTTTACTAAGTAGTATACCCACGTTTAAATACGTGTTTCACGTAGTTCATAAAATATTTTCGATATTTCTCAAACCCTAGTGACGACACCTTCATGCGATAATATTGTGCGATTTACTTAGTAGGAAACTGATTAATAATTATCTGGAAAATATACTAATTCGTGTTAGAATGGCTGAAGTAATTAGTTACAGTTCGATAAGGTTAAGGTGAGGTTACATATTTACTCCCCTAATATAAGACACCTCATCGTAACACGAAGGGCTGATACTTACATGGCTCGCTAAGAATGCCAGTGCCAAAACGTTACAAAAAGTAAGGACATCGACATCAATTTTGCCCAACACCGGAGATCCCCAGAGTATAAAGAGAAAAGTTACAGTAGAGTTACAGAGAGTACAACACGGTTACACGTGGCTCCTATACGGTGCTCTTCCCATTAAAGTGGATCAAGTATATCAAAAATCTGGAAAAACC
This sequence comes from Cryptocephalus primarius, assembly GCA_963576515.1. Lineage (NCBI taxonomy): Eukaryota > Metazoa > Arthropoda > Insecta > Coleoptera > Chrysomelidae > Cryptocephalus > Cryptocephalus primarius. The sequence goes on along the minus strand of OY754940.1, from coordinate 16,410,043 downwards.
AAGCCCTTCCTGTTCCGGGAAGGTTCTGCTTACAGGACGGCATCAGCGGTGGTGATGCAAGTCATGGGAGCGATTTCGCCGATAGACTTATTGGTAAAAGGATGGGACTGTGTAATATTTGCGAGGAGTTCATTCAGTAGTAATAGTGTTGTCGAATGATCTCTATTTCGGCCACTGTGGAAACCGTAACAGTATCCGATTAACAATAACTATTATTGTAAATATATAAAACAAAGGATGTACTAATAATGATATCAACCCCGACTGAACGTGATACATGTGCTGAAAATAAATTCATCGATATAAAGAGGATATGGCTACAGTTTGAATTAGAGCGGACAAGGTAAGAAGCAGACTTCTGGAAATGGAATAGACCACCGGTGGTCAAGATCGAAATTTAAAGATTAATATACGACTGAAAAAGTGCAACATATTTCTAATGCTATTATTGTGGAATGTAAGCTTGGACTTTGAATCAATCTGACAAGAATATATTAGTATCTTCGTGATCTAGTGGACTGAGGTTGTAACCAAAGGAGAAGTAATGCATCGAATGAACAGAAAGCGTTTGCTTTCATGTTGTTCAACCGCACCGATAACCAATTGTTCAAATCAGCGGCCTAAATGGAACAATGGCACTGGTGATTATAAACTTCCGGATCGCGACGTGCCACAAGGAGTTATGGCACTGTAAGATATTTTAACAACGTAATTTTAGCACGGAATGAACTAGACCAGATGACATCATTCCCAGTTTACCTTAACGAAGGACATAACCTCTTGGAAGCTTCGTCGAGGTGTCTCGTGGCGAAGGCCTTCGGCTCGTATGAGGTGAGGAAACCCTCAGACGTTTGGTTCTCGAAGATGGCATCTGCGGGGACGACTGCCAGGTTGAATATCGCGTCGACCGGTCCCATACGTTCGGATTCCTGAAGGAGCCGCTCGCAACCCTCGGCGGTGCTGATATCCGCCTTCGACACGTCTATCCTCACGCAGTAAGACTTCCAGATCCTATGAAAGAAATAACGTTGCAGGTAGGGACTAGAAGAAGTAATTTCTGCTATTCAAACTCAGTTTAAATTACGAGAAATTATTACTGGATTACCAATTCAACCGTCGAAGGGTTGTGAAAAATTATGTATCTGATTCGATGTTTCTCGAAATGCGCATTGAGAACATATATAAAATGATTTTTACCTCGAGGAAAACACATACTAATAAAGTACGTCACATATATTTAAAAACATAGATATGCGTCGATTTTTATACTACTACTACTACTACTACTAAAAAGTGGTAGGAAGACCAATGTATGTATGTATGTACGTACGTTCTTCCTTCATAACTTAACTGATTTTGATACACATTAGTTGGGTTCATCTCTGACTTCACCGGAAATATCATAGGTTACAACTTAAATGTGCGGTTGCTTATTGTGTGGTTGCCTTTGTTGCGTTTTCTCTATTTCTTGTTCTAATCCCTTCCAAATAAATCACAAAGCACGGATGACCTTTGTAAGTCAGAAACCGGTGTATACTGTCGTCTTTTTCACATTATTTGCTTTTACGACCATTATTTCTTTCAATACAAAACGATATTAAACTTTTTAAAAGTTTTTGATTCCATACTTTGCAACAGCCTATGTTGCAATCGAAATGAGCCTAAAAATTATAATTCACGTATTTTATAAGTTTCATTTTTTTTTAAAGGTGTATATATATTTACAGGTGTTTATATATTTCCATATAATCCCAATATTTTCACATAGGCATATTCATTTCCGCTTCCGATTGACACCGGGTTTGTCCCTGTAGGTCTTTTCGTTGGTTTAGAATTTGATTTTGAAACAAATTTCTAGATTGACTTTGGAATGAGTATACCAACTTTCGATTTGGTTACTTACCGCATCCTGTACTTCTGGTAACCGGTGACTACCCCTTTCTGGATGTTGAGACGAGTTTCCTGGCTCCCCTTAGGATCAGCCAATCGGCCAATTCGAGACCGAAGCCGCCGAGACCGCTGATGATTGTGTACGTTTTTTCAGCATCGCAATTGTACCTAAAATATATTCTTATGAATTTTCGAGAATGTCTCTGCAGGGCCGATATTTGTCTCTACAGAGCCGATACTAGCTTCAGCGGCACCAGATAAAATATCTATTCTAGGATAACTATTTGATATAAAACGTGAAACTTTCAGCATAGCAAAAATAAGAGCAGTAGGTTTTATCACATTTGCATAATTATGCTTTCCTTAGATTCACCATTTCTTTTCAACGTGCTTCTTTATACCACTTTACCTTGCATTGCATAGGAACAGCTCACGCTTCGGTACCGTCCTCAGGTCTCTCCGTTCCACCTCGGGCCTGACCTCGATGACGACCTTCCCGGTGAGCTTCCCAGTCGCCATGTACCTAAACGCCTCTTCGAGCTCATCGTACTTGAACACCGTCGTGTTCAGCGGCTTGATTACCCCCGACTTTATGTTCGCTTTTATTAAGTCCATTATTTTCATCTTGATGTCGGGTGTCTCTCTGAACAGCTTGTCGACCATAACACCGTGGAAGCTCGCCTGCTTCTTGAGCAACAGAACGTTGACGTCGTCGTTGCTGTTCAGGTCAAACTTGCCGATCTCGAGGAAGCGGCCACGCTTCGCCAGGCACCGGATCGACGCAAGAAGCTTCTCCTCGGCGAGAGAGTTGAGCACCAAGTCGACGCCCCTACCGTTGGTCTCGCGGTGCACCATCTGCTCGAAGGAGACATCCCTGGACTTGCCGATGTGGGATTCTGGAAGAGTTAGTATGTGGTTTTAGATTCAGCGACCATACCTCGATGGAACTATACCTTTAATCTTGGGGAATACCTTCATCAGGAAATCCTTCTTTTCTTTCGTGCCGACAGTCGTGAAGACCGTGCAGTTGAAACACAATGCGATCCTTATGGCTGTTTGGCCCACGCCTCCACTCCCTGAGTGAATTAATATCGACTTTCCGCGCTTCAAGCGACCCCGCTGAACATAATGTTGTGTACTTATATCGAAAAAGTCATGGGAAAATTCATGAGTACTAGAACGAATATACCAGGTTGAATACGCAAATAGCTATAAGCCGTTACACAACATCACATAGTACACAAATTTATTTTTCGATTTTTAAGTTCTTAGAGGAACGTTCTCAACTTCGCCCAATTTGTTCTCCCCAAATATTATCCGGTATGACGCAAAATTAGTTGAGAAATTGGAATATTTTTAAATAGTATCTTCCTGATGAAACTATATATTACAAAACGTCACGTTCATGATGTATAACGTACAGTCTAACGTTGAAAACCTGAATCATTAGGCGTCGTCTATTTCTGAAGAGTTTCGATCGTGGCACATTCAAACGTTCCCTCATAACATTTGAAGAACTTACCATTACGATACCGTAGATGGCCGTTGCGTAAACAACAGGTATGGTGGCAGCTTCCCTCAGCGTCATATCGTTTAGGACGTCGATTAAATAATATTTATCAATCAGTAATAAGGACGCCAAGGCGAAGCAGGTAGCCATTCCAGCCACGCGGTTTCCACTGAGATATAAAACAAATTAACATTTAATCGTCGCTTTATCTTGTTCACTAGAACTAATTATTAAAAAAATTATATATAAAAAATAATAGTAAGTTGTAGGTCTTCCATTGAATTATGTCTGTAACATTTTTCATGGAAAAGGCAAAATGATATGCAAATCTGGCGTGTACTGTATTTTTGCAAAAAAAAAACCATTACATGTATGGTTGTTAAAGATTTTCTATAACATAATGCATGAAAACTTTGTTCCTGCTTTTATGTCGACATATATTTCGTACAATAATTGCAAACATGAAAATGTCGCCACTGTGGAACACATACGGTGGGCCAAATTATGTCTGTCAATTTTTTATTGAGGGTAAGCATGTATTAATAAAGTCTTATCCCTTTTGCAGATTATATAGCCCACATCAAAGGCGGATAGTCAACAATTATAGAAATTTATTTTACAATTTTTATTGGATTCATCCCGATTATCTACACGATTACGATAAGTAATTCCCAAGGTATAAGCGTTTACCATCGTAAGTACGGGGACCAAATTAATTCAGTGGATCAGAGGACCCAGGACTCAAATTCAGTATCGAGAGGTAAAGAGATTCATCAATTGATGAATGCATTCGTGCAAACCGAAAATTCTGTGTCTGGACAAAACGTATTGTTACTGGGCGGAGGTGAAATTTATATGTTCAGTAGGTAAAATGTACATCCACTCACCTCTCGTCGCATCCGGTGAACTCGAAACCTTGAATTTTAAAATCTTTATATTACAACTAACGCTACGTATATACAAAATAAGCCTATGGCATCGTCCTAACTAAAGTCCAGCGGACACGATGCATTTTTTCGGTGGGCGATTGCATGAAAAAAGGCATGGGGAGTTGCCTGCTCAGTTTGGTGGGTATTTTTAGGCGAGTGCGTAGACACGATGGAAAATTGCAAGGCCAATTTGCTGGCTGTTATATATTTTCACGTTGGTAACATCACCCATAACAGGTTGGTATGTCGCGTTTAAAATTGACAGGCGTGACAAACGATTGATCATTTTATTTGGTTAGTGTCTTTATTGTCTTGCGTGTATCTTCATTTGTTTGCGTTATTACTTACAATTATTATTTACAATATGTAGTGTAATGGAAGTGAACTACTTGTTGATTGCTTGTCACAGTCTTCAGTTATTACTTTCTCCATTCCTAATAGGAATTGAACTGTGATATAATGTGATAATTAATCAAAACTGCATAAAATATCTTCTTTATAGTCTTGGCTTATTGATGACTTGAGATTAAATTTTTATGTCCAAAACTTTGTTTCTTTAAACTTGTTTCCTAATACCTTAACTTTGCATAATTGAGGATATTATTTGGAAACCAATGTTAAGTTAATGTATCTACCAGAAGAGCATAATTCAAACATTCTGCTTACCATTTTGAAGAGAAGTGAGTAGTTTATTATTACACACGTTCAATTTGAAAGTAGGTAATGATGTTGGCACTTCAATGTAAATAAATGCACAAATAAATCAATCACGTTTTATTGTTCCCCATTTTCCAAATCACGCTGGAAAGCTTTAAATAATTCATTGGAAATAGTACTCATTACTTCACATTTTATACGTCTGTCTTTAATTGTTCCTAACATAGATATTATAAATTCCCCGAACAAATCATCCGAATTCTTCAGGGCCGAATTGGGCACCTGAACCAGTTGCATCAGGGCGTTTGCCATGTCCCTAATAGCAGTAGCAGTGTCACTGGTGGTACTGCTTGAGCCATCAGGATCTACTTTTTTTTTAAATTTACGTTTTGGGACAGTCTCGACATTGCCTGCCCCTGTATGCTCTGATGCAGTCGGATCAGGTATCCCAACAGTATCCTCCACATGCTTATCCTTCCTTTGGTGGAGGAGGAAAGTTGACTCACAGGATGCGGAGGGTTCCTGGCAGCATGATTCCTCCGTTCCTGTAGTGAAGCCTGAACTTGTAGATGGCCCCGGTTGCAAGACGACATCCGATGTTATAATGTGTAAATGCTAAAATGTCGAAAAGGAATAATTTTTCGATTTTTGCAACGAATAAATGGAAAAGTGCGAAGGTTACAACATAATCGCGCTAGTTTTATGATAAACTATATGCTGCCTCGTAATAAGTACAATAGTGTATATTTCTTATAAAAGTATGATAGTATTAACGTCGATAATTCCATTTGGTTCCTTTTGAAGTGAATTATAAGAAAAAAAGTTAGGTATTTAATGTGTTTTCTGTTACCTTTGTTTCGAACTCCATAGAGTTCCGGCTCGTCCTTGCTGTTACATACGGTTCTAAGAACCGTAAATTGCCGAAATACCATATTGATGGATTGTAGATCTGAAATACATCAATAAATTAGTACCAATACAACTTCCCTAAATACAACAAATTTTGTAACCCCCTACTTTAAAGGAACCTAACCTAAAGTGAAGAAATACTTACATCTTCTGTACCAGTGCCACTTTTAAAACTAGCCTTCATTTCTGCCCTTTCAGTGCAATAGGTGGAGCGCATAGAATGCAATTTTGTGACACACTCCTTCTCTGTCACTGGAGATCTCACATTTTTCATTATTTTGCAAATGCGCTTCTGCGCTTGGTCCCTTAAGTGCCTGTTATGATATTAGGGCGAACTGCTATCATACAAGTGAACCTCCTCGTTGTATGCCCCAATGAGGGCCTCTATTTGAGGCCGGGTCCATTTCATGGGAGATTGTACATCCATTACTAAAAATATTTGTTCATTGATACTAACTGGTTTTTTCCATACAATCAATTACATATAATCAATCTAAATATAAACTATGCTGAACTAAAAGAAATAAACAATTCTTAATATTATATTTTCAAATACTTACCAAACAACAACAATAACAGAATGAACAAAAAAAAAAGATGAACAACAGGACAAAGGCAAAAAGATACACAGATCACACACCTAAAGCAGCAGATCGAAGTGAGCCTGAAAATGGCTAGTACCATCTATATAGCAGTCCATTTTCCTCTCCCTTCCTTTGTCCGGGTTACCTACCTGACAGATTCTTCATAAATACAGAATCTTTATTTCGCAATCAAGGCATTCTGTAAATTCGCAGAATCGCCTTTTGGTATCCACTGGGTGATCATTTCGTAATCGTCCCTCGATGCGTTTAACGTTCCCGTACTCGGTAATTCGCATTTATCATTTCCTTTTCTCGGAATGACACTATATTGGCATCACGGGTTCTATTGCGAACGAATGTTTTATAATCGGCAAATTGGCAAATATTAAAAAGCACGGTTTGTTTATATTTCGTCGTACTCATAACCTTTCTTCCACTTTGACAGACCGAAACCGTCAATGCGCTGACGTAACAGAATGCTCGTTGTTCATTGGTCGGCCTTCAAATTCCCCGAGAAAAAAGGCAGCAAATAAAGCACCGCGCTATTCACGAAAATGTGCAGCAATTTCGCCCTTGTGACGTCATTTTCCCCACCGTCTCTCCCCATGCCTTTTTTCATGCAATCACCCACGAAAAAATGCATCGTGTCCGCCGGACTTAAGTTATACAATATACAAAATTAACATACTAGTGGTACATTATATGTACGGGAGTTTGTGAGGGGGAAGGCTGCGGCCCTCTGAATCCCTCGGGAGGTGGCTGCCAATTCTGGTTACGGTCGCGGGAAACCGCAGGAAACCACGACTCAGCCATGTGGGTTGGCCCGTTCCGTCCTGGAGCGACTTCGGGGCCGTCGGGGCGTGGGGACGCTGGGACCGGCAGCTGGGCTGCCTCGAGATCCGTTTGACGGTCCTGGGTGGTCGGCGTCGGGGGGCTCCTTCTCGGGGTGGTCCTGGGCAGGGTCCGGCTGGTGGCTCCTTAAAGGGGCTCCTGTCGGGGCTCCTACTCAGCCTCGAGCGGGGCGTGGCGGTCCTTGGAGGGCCTAGGGCTGCTTAGGGTTCCTTAGAGGAACCTTATCGATCACATCGATGGCGTCAAAGTCGGTGGTGTCATAGTCGGTGATATTCAATCCTAGTCGTCCTCGACTACGATCAGGGTCCTGTGGCGCCGGTATCGTTCCCTGAAGCGGGGGTCGTAATCCACCGCCTGTCGAACAAGCGGATTTGGATGATCCTCCGCTTTAAGGAAGAACTTCTCTGCTCGCGCTCTCATCCGTTCCCTAAGGGGCTGGTGTTCGAGGTCCTGTAGGATGCGTCGGTTGCTCACGTACCAGGGGGCCGTCCACTGCGCAGCGCAGCGCTATGGATTCCTGTGCTTGGAGTCGGTTGACGTGGGTCTTGGCGGCGTGGCCCCATGCCACGGAAGCGTAGGTCAAGATCGGCAGGATGATGCTCTTGATCAGCCTCAGTTTCTGCCTTAGGTGAAGCGCGTTTCGCCTCCCTTTCAGGTGATAGAGTTTGGCGCGCGCAGCTCAGGCCTTCGCTATTGTCGAATCGATGTGATGTTTCCAGGTGAGTCCCTTGTCCATCGTGACGCCGAGGTACTTCGCGGTGTCCTTCCATTCGACGTCTTCGTTTCCCAGTCGGATGTGTCCCGGCGGTCGCTGCCGTCGACGTTGTATCAAGAGCGCCTGGCTCTTGTTCGCGTTAATCTCGATCTTCCACTTGACGCACTAGTCCTCGAGTTTATAGACCGCACGCTGGAGGTAGCGGGTTGCCAGGTCGGCGCTGCGAAAGCTGGCTGCGATGGCCGTGTCGTCTGCGAACAGAGACAACGTAGTGTTCTCGGACTGGGGGGCGTCAGAAGTGTAGATGGAGTACAACAGCGGCGATAGGACAGCTCCTTGTGGTACTCCGGCCACCGGGGTGCGGGTAGTAGATAGCTCGTGACCCACTCTCACTTGCAGTTTGCTGCCTCGTAAGAATGAGTCGATGAACCTCACGAGGGGTCCTGGGTACCCCAGGGTGGACATCTTGTAAACGAGGTCGTCGTGCCATACCTGGTTGAAGGCCTTGGCGACGTCTAGGAAGAGGACTCCGGTGACTCGTCGGCGATTCAGCTCCGTGGTAGCTTGTTCGACCAACCTCCAAACTTGGAGTTCGGCCGAATGTTGCGCCCTGAAGCCGAACTGCTCGTCGGGAAGAACCTGTAGCTCCTCGGTGGCTTCGAGAAGTCTCCTGTAGATCACCCTCTCAGCGATCTTGCTGATAGCAGGAAGGAGACTGATCGGTCGGTAATTCTGTGGAAACAGAAGGTCTTTATAAATTTTAGGTATCATCACCATGATGGCTTGTTTCCACTGCTCCGGGAAGTAATGGAGACGCATCATGGCGTTGATAATATTGGTTAGAGCGACCACACCCTTACGACCGAGGTGCTTAAGGGCGCGGTTGCTCAACTCGTCCATTCCGGGTGCCTTCTTCTGCTTGAGTCTGCGGACGATCTGATAGACTTCGTCGGTCGTAGCAGGTTCCAGTGTCCCCTTTGCTGGGGTCTTCCGGATCCTCGCCGCCTCGCGTCGTATCATGTCCTTGTGGTCGTCGTCCTCGTCCGGGTGGTGGTTCTCCATACACTCCCGCTTCAGGCAGTCGGCGAATGCCTCGGCCTTCTCGCGGGGGGTGTAGACGATTCCTCGCTCCCCATGGATCGGTGGCATCGGTTCACGTTAGTTCCACAGAGCTTTCTGCAGATTCCAGAACCCGGGTAGTATCGCAGACTCCACACATATACACACAAATGTAACACCTACGTTAGATTTAGGATATAACCTTAAACCTGATTTCTATGACGGTGAGGTACCCTTACGGCAATTCCTCCAACAATTCGACTTGATTTCCCGAGCGAACTGTTGGGACGCGGATAGGCAAACGATCGCTTTGACCGGCTGTCTGCGCGGCAAAGCAAGGGCTGTCCTCGATAATTTCAACCTCGATTCCGGTGGTGATTTCCAGGAACAAAAGTTACGTCTCGAATTGCGTTTTGGAGATGCGCATTTGGCTCTATCGTACTATTTTCTATTTCAGAGTCGTCGACAAACCGAAGGAGAGAATTTCCCCACTTTGGCGGTTGACTTAAAGAGACTCGTTGCTTTGGCGTATCCTGTATGTCCTTACACAACTCAGGATAAAATTGCATGTGCGCAGTTTATATTAGCTATTACGAACGACTCTATCAGGGAAATCCTTCATCTAGAAAGAATAGTTTCTCTCAGGATAGCTTTGAATAGGGCTATGGAAATTGAAGTCATCAAGTCACTAAACCGTTCATATAGCTCAGATACTCGGTATACACTATCATATCAACTCTAACAGAACACAAACCCTTTCAGACACGGATAACAGGCACATGTAATACACAAGCTTTTCGGCCTAATAATCCTTCGAAATCGAATATGGTATATCAAGGTTCCACATTTCACTGCTGGAAATGTGAAAAAGCAGGAGGGGAAAGGAAGGCGGAAAAGCTAGGTCATATCGAACTTAAAAAGACAGGTTTAACTTTGGAAAACATAGCCCCAACACACAGTCGTTCTAGTTTGAGGTGGGTAAGGAATATTTCAAGAAACGTGAGGAAAATGTGTTTTCTAGGGTCGGTTAATGATATTCCTTGTAAATTTAGGGTTGATACGGCTTCAGACGTCACCATAATTGGTACTAGGTTCGTTGCAGCTGACAAAAGGAAGATAGCTGTGGACAAGAGCGTGTTAACGTATCCAACGGGAGAGTCGGTACCGGTTCGCTTCAAAACCGTTGCTTTATTAAAGATCGGAATGCAAGAAGCAGAACTGGAAGTTTTCGTGGCAGATATCGAAGACGATTGTCTCCTAGGATTGGATTTTCTCGAATCGTTGGGCATACTAGAAAAAATAGTTCGAGTCGTTTCAGGAGAGGCTGTGGAGAATGATTTTTACGATGGTATGTGTGCATGCGTTTTGCAAGGAGATTCTAATCTTTCCGAATCGCTGAAGAAGGTTCTCGATGATTCCTCTGCTAAATTGTTCCCTGATCAACGGGAAAAATTTGAACGATTCCTAATTAAAAATCGGGACATGTTTTCTGAAGGTCAATTGGTGGGAAATTGTGATCTCCACGAGCATAAAATAGAATTATTGGATTCGCGTCCCATTAAGCAACCCATCAGGAGAGTACCGATACATCTTGAAGAACAAGTCAACAAAACTCTTCAAGAGATGATCGACGCAGGGGCCATTAGAAGATCACACAGTGCTTGGTGTTCACCGGTGGTGATTAAGACTAAGAAGGATGGTTCGATTAGGTTCTGTGTTGATTATAGGAAGCTCAATTCTGTAACGAAAAAGGACTCATATCCTTTGCCTAGAATCGATCAGATTTTAGACGACCTTGTAGGTTATCGTTGGTTTCCTACTCTTGATCTGAAGAGCGGTTATTGGCAGATTAAAATTAGAGAACAGGATAAGGAGAAAACTGGCTTTTCGGTGGGGAATGGACTTTGGGAGTTCGAGGTCATGGCTTTCGGATTGTGCAATGCCCCAGCCACTTTTGAGCGAATGATGGAGCAAGTTCTCGACGAATTGTTAAACGTCATTTGTAAAGGTTATTTAGATGATGTGATAGTTCTTGCCGGGTCGTTTGAGGAGATGTTAGACAATTTGGATAGGGTCTTCGAAAAGTTACGTTCGGCTAATCTTAAACTGAATCCTAAAAATGCGATTTTTTCAGACGGCAGGTGGAATACCTAGGACATATAGTCTCAGAAGAAGGAGTCACTATGGATCCGAAGAAGATAGTTGCTATTAAGGATTGGCCCGTACCTTTGACGAAGAAACAAGTTAGGACTTTTGTTAGTACCGCGTCCTATTCGAGGCGATTCATTCCTCATTTTTCAGAAATAGCTAAACATTTACACAAGTTGACGGAAAGGGACTCGAAGTTTCATTGGACGGATGAATGTCAAGAATCTTTTGATAGGTTAAAAGATTTGTTGACGACCCCTCCGATTTTGGCTTTTCCCAAAAGGAATTTTGAATTCATCTTAGATGCTGATGCTTCTGGACATGGGATAGGTGCTGTGTCGTCTCAAGTACAAGATGGCCAAGAGCGAGCGATTGCCTATTACAGTAGGGTTTTGAATAAGGCTGAAAAGGATTATTGTGTCACTAGGCGCGAACTATTGGCGGTGGTCGATGCAACAGAGCACTTCTGCCATTATCTCATTGGGTAGAAATTTACTCTCCGTATTGATCATTCAGCTTTAAAGTAGTTGTTGTCATTCAGAAATTTAAATCGTCAGTTGGCTAGATGGATAGGGAAATTAGGAAAGTATGATTTTCAGGTTATGCATAGAAAAGGTAATGCGCATTTGAATGCGGATGGATTATCACGGCGTCCGCGCTCCGATATATTTTGTAAGTACTGTTTTTCGGTTGAAGATAGATTTTCCACTGACAGTAGAGAATTAGTTGGTCGTATCAATCATCAAGAGCAAGATCACACTTGGTAAGAGGAACAACGGAAAGATCGTGTTATTTCGAAAGTTTTACAATTCAAGGCTAGTGACAAGCGTCCAGATTGGTAACACATTTCTGAAGAAGGTGAAGCCTTGAAATCGTATCTCTTACAGTGGGATTCTTTGATTATCAAGAACGGTCTTCTTTACAGGAGATGGGATTCGCCTAATCTCAAGACGTACAAGTTACAATTAATAGTGCCTAGGAGTAGGGTAGAACAGGTCCTTCGCCAAGCACATGACTCTCTTTCTGGCGGTCATTTTGGGATAAATAAAACTTTAGGTAATATTAGACAATCTTTCTATTGGGATACCTGTAAATCAGAATTCGAAAATTGGTGCAGAACCTGCGAAGACTGCATTGCAAAGAAAGGACCGCGGGATCGTGGTAAGGACGCGGTGCAAGTGTATAATGTTGGTATTCCGTTTGAACGTGTTCAAGTCGATATTCTGGGTCTTGCGTCTGGAGCCATGAAGCAGTTGCTGGAGATTTCAGTAACTACAGGAGCAGCGGAGGATTTCAAGAGACAGGTCCCTCTTCTACCTGGAGCATTGTTTGGGATTAATCACCCCTGGTATCGGTGATGGTCAGAAAGAGGATTGGCCTGCTTGGTTTCGATTTGCTGCTGATGAATTTTTGTACAGGATTTGCAGTCCAACCCGCTCAATGGAGTTAATCACATACATACACATGCACACATGTACACATTTCCACATTTACTAGTGTAAATGGATTTGGCAAGCGTTCTGCGGTGCTTTGTTTCGTTTTTTTTTAGATCAAGGGTATTGATGCATTACTTTAATTTTTTCCGGGTCGGGTAGAATTCCTTTGGCTGATACAACATGACCCAAAAATAAAACCTGTTTCTTCAAAAAATCGCATCTAGCATTGTTCAATTTTATATTTAAATCTCGTAACCGACTCAATACTTTAATTAAATTTTGATTATGACTAACTAAGTTTTGTCCAAATACTATTAAATCGTCTAAATAAATAAAACAATTTTCGTAACTTAGTCCAGACATTGCTACTGTCATGACTCTCGAGAAAGAACTAGGACTGATTTTTAATCATAGGCAGTCTGGTCATTTGAAATTGCCCTTGATCTGTCGCAAAGGCTGTGTACGGTCGCGATTTTTTGTCTAGATTAATTTGATAATATCCTTGGTACAAGTCTAAATGTGAAAAGTATACTGCCCCCGCTAATGAGTCGAGTATTTCTTCTATGTTCGGCAAGGGAAATTTATCATTCTGAATTCTCTTATTTACCTCTCTGTAATCTATAACAACTCGAAATTTTTTATTACCGGCATTATCCTGTTTTTTTGGAACTATTAATAGTGGGGACGACCACTCTGACCTAGATGGTTCAATTATCCCATCTTTTAACATTTTATTTACTTGACTGTGAATTTCGATTTTTTGAAAATGAGGCAACCGATAGGGTAATATATGTAGGTGAAACGTTTTGTTGCACTCTTATTACTTGAGTATTAAGTTTTGATACTGTAAACTGATCACCTTCGCAATAAAAGATGTCAGCAAATTTTGCAGAAATTTTTTGTGACGAGTCTCTCTTTTCAACCGATAGACCTTCGGTTTTTATTAAGTCTAAAATTTTATCAACCCTTTCAACACTATTAGATACGGCTGAAAAACTGTAAATGTGAAAATTTGAAACATCTTCACAAGTTGGGCAGAAGTTTTTTTTTTGATTTCTTCATCATTAACGTTAAGTATTCGTATCGGAATTTTATTCCCAACAGGCTTGACGACTAATCCGCCTGTAAACACACCATCGCACATTTCTTCCGGCGTAATCACATATTCGTTATTATTTTAATAGGAAAATATTTAATGATTTCGCATCTTGGAGGAATTATGGTATAAATACTGTGTTCTGATTCTAATGGTATAACTATTTTATTTCTATTGTGTATAATTGAAAATTCAAACTTTTTATAATCCAAGACAGCTGAATAGTTAATAAAGAAATCTGATCCAATAACACCTTGTACACTATTTTCAAAGTCATCCACAACTTGAAACTCATGCTGAATTGCATACTGACCTATTCCTATCGAAACGCTAGTGGTTCCTAAGGAAAATACAGATCCACCAACACCTTTTATTTTAGTTTTAGCTTTTTCGTTAATCTTCTGACTTTCGTTCACACTTGAAGCAAAAATCACACTTAAAGAAGCACCAGTATCAAGCAAGAATTTTAAATCTTTCATTCCATATCTCATACGCACGAAATTTAACTCATTTATACTCAAAACTTTATCATTTTTATTACTAGGGAGAGGTTTCGACTCGAAAAAACCGTGTATCCAAATCATCATTTGAACTACCTGGGTTGGAAACTTCACTTCCCGTATTTCCCATAAAATATTATGTTTGACTTTGACGATTAACAAATGGTCGATTATGATGGATTCGTCTTCTCACATTATTATTAATAGAAATGCGCCCTCTGTTATTATATCCTCGATATTGGTTTTGATTGGAGTATCCTCGATTTGAATTTGTATTTATTTCGCGCGAATTTTGAAATGTTCCACCACGTGTATTGTTACTACGATTAGAACGTGTAAAAGTTGCCCGTCTATTAGTGTTAAATGAACGTTGGGCTCTAGAAAAGTAAATTTGCTGGTGTTGTGAACCATTTTTATAACTTTCTTCTTCTTTTGCTCGTGTAACAGCTTCCCGGCGCGTTTGATAATTCCTAGACTTTATTATAATTTTTAAATCATTGTCACGTAACCCGTTGGCGAAAGCATTAATTGCCAATTTTTCGTTAGTACCCGTCAAGATACGAGTCTCCTCGTCGTTTTTTGCTTGGGCTATCGTGAGATTCAACATAAGTTCTTCGACTGATTTACCGAATTGTTTTATCGATTTAGCATTTTGCTTAGCATTATGTAGTTGATTAGAAAGAGCTGCAGCCGATTTTTTACTTAATAAGTGTACCTTCATATCACTGATCAATTCCTGAACATTCTCATAAGATTTCTTTAGGGGAATTTTTGCGGATTGTGGAAGTCTTGCTTTTAGTACAAAAGTTATTAACCCTTTTTGACTGGCATTGCTAATAAAGCTACTGTAAAGTTCAATAGCATCGATAAGTTGGTTAACAGAATCTTCTCTGTCATCCATAAGGGGCAACAGACTTGCCGCCGTCTTTAAATCAAAGTCTCCCATTATGCTAATTTTCTGACCCTCGTTATCACTATTTAAACTATCTAACCTATTTTTCAACAAGACTTTTATGTCGTTAATGTATAAACTTACAGCCTCAGTATATTTCATAGCTTTTTCTAATTCTTCGCTACTCTTATCTGATTGATTAAAAATCTCCTTAACTTCTAGATATTCTTTTTCAATTGAATCTAAATAAACTAAATTTTGATTAATTACCTTTACATTAGCACGCCTATCTTGAATTTATTTTTTAAGCCTACGTAGGAGGACCTTCAATTCTTCATATATATTAGTAAATGGTTCTGTTTTGGACATCACTTGTACCGTCTTCTTCGCTCACCGCTCACTCTAGCTCACTCACCGCATTCCGCTCACCTAGTTAGTCACTTATTGAAGTGAAACTTTTTAGCGGACGTTGGATATTTTGGTGAGGTGGGATTCGAAAATCCGCGTAACGCTTAAATAAAGTGAGACGCTTTTTTCTCATTTTCTCATTTCTCCTGAACACGTGGTGTGTTTTAGCGTACTTTTCTACGTGTTGGCTATGGAAGAAATCTTTATTAATTTTAAAAAGGACCTCCCGCACCAGGAATCGAACCAGGAACTCCCGTGTGAGAGGCAAGAGCTCTATCCACCCACTCATCGCGACTCTTATGAATATATTATCTTGTGGAGTATAAAGTTTATACATCAAAATTTGTTAATTTATGCAAGGGACGGTTCAGCACTGCTCGATGAAAATTTTCATGAAATCGCAATGGTAATGAGCTGAGATTTCAACATTGATTTTTCCGATCAGAAGGCAGTACCATTGATAGATTTTCTGAAAAAAAAATTAGATTTTTCAAAAAGTCTGGGTTCCTCGGGAGAAGCATGCCTGTACAGTTGGCACACATAAAATTTATTATTGTTACATTGTGTAAATTTGTTGATTAGCAAATTGGTAATTCCGCTCCCCAAATCATTAGAAGGCCCGGAATTTTTTCAAAAATTGTGAATTTGTGGGAAAAATCATGCCAACAAAGTTTTAACACATAATTGTTTATTGGCCAATTATTTAAATTAATAATCATGAATGCCTGAGCGTAAAAGTGTCATATTTGAGGTGGTGAAATTTTTAGACATTCAAGATGATCTAAAATGGAAACAATCTTTTTCGCAGCGAGTCACGACATTCTTTTTGGCCGATATACAACTCGCCAGAAAAAACAACATTTCGTGGGACAAACGCTGCAGGATTTTACAGGAGATAAATCAAAGATTTTGCTTCGTAATACAGGTTAGAGAGAACATTGATTTTCCAGAATTCTTCAATTTTTACTATATTTTTGAGAATACATGTTTTTTTTTATTTCTTTTTGTAGAACTCTATTATCATGGATCAACTAGACTCAAATTTATTGACACATGATACAAATTCAGAGTTTGAGAACAATGATTGTGAGGAAGAAACGGTAGAAATGGCCATTGATAAAGAGATGATAGAGAGGAAAAGGAAGAAAGCAGAGTACAACAGAAGGTATAGGGCGAAAAATCCTTATTCCGAATTTTCATTGCATAGTAAAATATAAACGACAAAATGTTGCTGCGGGGGAGTAGCAATTTATCACAATAAAAGTGACCATACAAATACAGTGACTTCTCATATGGATGTGCATTCAAGGGAATCAGAATCTCTTGTTGCAGCACAGTCTGCTATTGGTGAAATTTGTATAAGTAAATGCATTCCAGAAACTGGGGCAGAATTCCTAATTGTAGCTCTATACATCTCTCCTGGTAAAAGTGTAAATGAGATTATAAAGTTTATACATCAAAATTTGTTAATTTATACAAGGGACGGTTCAGCACTGTTCGATGAAAATTTTCATAAAATCCCAATGGTAATGAGCGGAGATTTCAACATTGATATTTCCGATCAGAAGGCAGTACCAGTGATAGATTTTATGAAAGAAAAATTAGATTTGGTAATGTCCAATGACAAGACTCAAAGTACGACCAAATACGAAACGACTGTCGACGCCGTATTCAGTAGGTACATATGTGCTGTTTGTGTGCGGCTTATACCTAACGTAGTTTCACTTCAACCGTGTGGTCCGATGCAGATTCTGTTTTTTTCACACTTTTCCACCGCTTCACTTATTCACTTGACTTATCCCCTGGTGACAGCATCCTCTGGCTTAAACCTGTTGTCGGCTCCTGGATAGCTCTCTCCGAATTTTCTGTTCCAAACTCCTCCTTAGAAGTCTCATTAGGTAGAGCACGACTCCAACGATTATTACGACAAAAGCTGTTATGTGCAGTATTTCACCAACTGAACCGTTAAACTGATTCGAAATACCTCCACTGTTTCCTGCTTCGGCTATGATGACTTCTTCTTTAGACTGGTCGCTTCCCATATTGTAGGATTTATCAGGAACTAGTTGATCCTTTTTGACAGCCACCTTCTTTTCGCCACTATTATAACTTAGTGCGATCAGATGATTTCCATTTCTATCCTCTTGACTTGGTTCGAAGTCGCAGGATCGCCATGTGATGTTACGAGTTGAAGTTTTTGGAAGGGTGGTCCAAAAATTATAACTAAAGTTGTAGAGTGAAACGTATCTTTATTTCTGCATTGTACTACGGTTCGGAGACAACTAACTATTTTTAAAAGAATTCGCTTTTACAATAATTGCCAAATAGGCGGTTTTATGTAATTTAACACATACATTCATTTATGTAGGTAAAGGTGCAATGGACTTGGTAGAGTTCATTATTCCCATGTTTCCCGGAACATTGCCTGGAGAGGACAACTGGCTCTCAGTTGATAAGTTCTGGTGGAATTTCTGAAGGTGAACATGCTCTGAAAAGGAGGGGAAAACTGGCTCTAAGTGAACAAGCTCTGACGGGATATCCGACCTGAACTTCGTTTGAAAGGGAGGGGACAACTTGCCCCAGTGGATGAGCTTTGGCGGAGTTTGCGAAGAGGAACATCGTTCGGAGAAGGGAAGATACATCCAGCGGAAGACTTCGAATGAGTATTTCGGTAGACGCGTTCACTAACATGGTCTGCTATCGTAGAAGATCATCCGAGGGTCGAGGGCGACCCTGAAGAAGAGGAGGTGTAGTGTAACGAACGTGCAACGTATACGTTGGTGTTTATGTAAAAATGAATGTTTTCGTTTATGTAATTGTAAACGTTAATGTTGACATTAGAGAAGAGCAGAACCTCCTTGTGTTAGTGCTCCAAATGATGGAAGGCCAATTTGCAGCAGTGGACGTAGATAGCTGATTCATATTCATGGCTGGGATTCCTCTTACGGATTTCTCAAACGTGAATAGTCCACTTCAACTTTCAATGCTTACTGATACTGACCTGGACGACCCTTGTTCTGCGCTTGCTGCTTCCGCTTGACGCTGTCGAGCGCGTTGTTGAATACGAGGGCGCAGCTAATGGTCTCTTGGAGGTCGAGGATGCCGTCGAGGTAGGCGGCCACCAGCTCGCCGTAAGAGTAACCGGAATGGCAGAACGGCTTCACGTCGGTGATCCTGAGAACGTCGACCAGAGCGATGCCGACGATGACGCCGCAGAGGACGTGGCAATGGGATAAGTGCAAGTGGCTCGACCTTCCGGAGAAGGCGGCAACCACGTCGATCTCGTTTGACGGGAGACACTGCTGGACTCTGGACAATGGAATTAAATAGAATTGGTGATGGTGATTTGAGGGGAATATTGAAACCATTTGGTGGTTATGAGAATGTTGTAGTTGAAGAAATGCAGAAGGGTGTCTCTCTTACTTGGAAATATTTTAAACTTTTTGTTTAGATTGAATAGAAACAAAGCATATCTCGCCAATGGCGCTTCTTATGTAACGAGACAGTTTTATTTAAAGATTTAATTCAAAATATTTCTTTCAAAATTAGAAATGGAAACATTCAGTGTACAAGATTTTACTCCTTATGACCAACATGCTATAGAAAAGTAATTTATTACCTGCGTACCGACTCGAGGAATGGAGGCAGAACAATTAGTTGATTTCCGATGTCGAACCAATTGGTGATCTCGCCAAAAATTAGGTAGAGTGGAGTGGAGAGGAGTGGAGTGCGTATTTCAGGATAAGAGTTGTTCAATCTGCATATTTCTCCAGTTTCAAAGATGATGGTGTAACCTCTGTAGATATGCGTGGAAACATTCTTCCTGAAAATCTCGTACAGCAGCCTGATATGCTCCGGATGGAACTTGTTCGTCTTGAGCTCGTCCAGTAACTCGAGCACCGCCTCTTCTGTTCTTCCACTCCCGCACACTAACCTCGGCAATGAATCGTAGTACGCCTTCGGCTTCTCCTCGTGGAACTTTTCGAGGAGGACGTGACAGTTACTCCCTCCGAAACCGAAGCTGTTAACTCCTATAAACACCATGTAACGATTCGCAGTAACTGATCAACCAAAACAACCAGAACGGCCCATATTTGGTGGGATATTGTATGCCCAACATTTCCACAGATACGCTAGAATTACAACTCTAACTTACCTATCAATCCTTTACCCTGTGGAAAGGGGATCTTATCCGATAGCACCTTCAATCGACCTTCGACTAACCCAACGATTTCCTTCCTCGGTTTCAAGAAGTTTATGTTGGGTGATAGGAATCCGGAACGTAAACTGATGACTTACTGAAATAACAGATTAGAACCAAAGTAAGTATTTACATACCTTACGTACTTCAATTATGGAAGAGAGCCCGGAACATGCCTATGAGTGGCCGATACTGGACTTAACTGATCTGATGTATAGCGCTTCTAATCTGTTCTTCGTGAACACATGGTCTAAAGCACTACATTCTTGTGGGTCTCCCACGGGGGTACCTTAAAAAAACAGTAATTGCAAAGACTAATGTAGAGTACTCTCGAAAGCGATTGTAAAATCATTGCCATAAAGATGGAATTGGTGTATAAAAAGGTGGCGACTATGGAAACAATCGCAATACATTTCTAAAAACCATAATATTTGTCAACTATGAATTCAGAGGAACACATTGTTTCATAAGGAGCAGGCACATTGGAAATATTTTAAAAAGGAAAAATCAATTAGGGGCGTCCATTAATTTATTAACTTAGGTAGTAATTTAAAGAGTACTGAATTGAGAAACGTTTCTCTGTTGGTTATCTTTTAGTTAAGTGACTCTAAGTTGATTGAGCTATATGCAATGTTTCAATCGGGCTGAGTTAAGCGAGTTTCACTAAATTACAGTAACAGAATTATTTCATCAGCTAGTTAAACTGAAACAAGAAGGATTTAAATTTAAGTATTGTACTGATCGCAAATGATGAGTACAAACCGATATACTGGCCGGTCTAATTGATATGCCATAATCAGATACGAAGCAATACGTATATACTAGTCTGGTCGTGTTGTATCAAAACTATGATATGATGTAGTCACCCTATTATGAATTAACGACCCTCTTTGCGTAATAATCACGAACACTAAATCAACATTATTCTTTAAATTGTTTACCAAACTGGCAATTTGCTGAGGAGTGCTATCTGAATCAAAATATATTAATGAGCCGATAAAGATAAACAAAAAAACGCATAATCAAACGGTGAGCAAACAAGTTATTCATTACTCATAGTGAAGCAAGGAACATGGATCAAAACTCTTGCTCTGAGCCCTTCTACCTGTTCCGTGTGCCTCTAGGAAGCTGATGCTCGTAGGGTCGATTCCGCACTCTTGTTCGTTCTCGTGTTCGTCTTCACGTGGACAACTTTTGCATAGTTACGCTTTGCGTTCTTCGCTTTCTGCAAGACGATGAAGCTCGATGACTCGCTCCTCACGTAGCCGTTGCCGCTCTCATCGAACACTTTGCAACTACCATCTGGACTAAGAACACCGAGTCTGGAATAGAGAGCAAGCGATCTAAATTTGCGTGGAGACAGTTTTGGGCAATTGTTGCTGATTCCAAAGAACGAGGATGTGGGGGAAAGAAGAAAGAGAGAAGCAGGTTGGTGTAAAAGATGTTTGGACACGTTCGGGTCTTTTAATGATCTCGGCACATTTGGTGAACATGCACTACATCAGTGCATGCGATATACATGCACCGTGTCTATTCATCGGGCCCATGGAGCCTCCGCGCGATCGATGATCTAACTTGTCCCTTCGATAGTGTGGGGTGGGGGTGAACTCACACCAAAGGACTTAACAACTATCCTCCTCCCAAGCCGTTTGATGTTTGAGGTCGGCCTACATCCACACTCCGTTGGCACGAGTTAGTTCATATTTATATTACATAAATACCCCAGGAACCCTTGCTTAACCAGCCCCCATACTCTCCTGCTCTATCTCAAGGTGTTAGAGGCATTCTTTACAATCAATGCTATCAACTCCATCACTCTACTCAGCGCATACACGGTGGATCATCCCTTCCTGGCCTTCTGTTAGTGCTTCCCTGAGCCGACTCAGGATCACTTCCTCAATCAGCTGCTCACCACTGGAAGCAGGCAGATGCAGCAAACTCCCCAACCACCGGTATAGGTAGAAATACCACCCTTCCTCTTTTCCAATCGACAGGGAAGGTATACTCCTGCAATGTGTTGCACAACACCTTCGGAAACGTGGAACTTTCTCACCACCGACGTCTTTTCGAAATTTTCTAGACAGCCTGCGCCTTATTTAGTGCACATTTCGTCGAGCACCTTCCTGCCTTTGCACTCTAAGCTGCTGGCCGTGGCAACTATGACCTACCGTTGGATTAAGAGGGCTTTAAAACTCGACAATAGCCTATATCGGTTAGAGGGTAGTGCAGATGGGTCTGGATATCTTGATATTATTTTCAAGAACGAACACCCATTTCTTCTTAATACTGAATAATAAGGCGACTTATAGTCGTCATTTCTATTCAACGGGATTATATGGGCAGGAGTGTAAGAAGCACGAAAGTGGTATTAACAACTATAAGCAGTTTTGATATTTTATGCTTACTTCTGATTGGATGTGATCGACCCGTCGTACTCACCTGACAAATTGCATAGTCATAAACGGGGGACAGCACAAGCTGACGCTTCCAACGAGAGCGGTGTCCACCATGCCGCTTCTGATGGCCCTGAAGGCCTGCTCGAAGGCGTAGAGTGAACTACTGCACGCCGTATCGGCTATATAGGATGGCCCGTTCAATTTCAGGAAACCGCTGATCTTGTTGCAGACCATCGTCCTCGCCAAACTGAAACACAGCAATCGCATCAGGTCCACAGCGTGCAGTGCGATATTTCGCATATGAAATGGCACAAGTCAAACCAGTCAAGTTAGGTTGCGTTGGGTTAAGTTGAATGTAGAGTTAACTTACTTAGGGTACGCATTCGAGTGTGGAGTGTCAAGGAAGAACAACTTCTCGGTCTCGGAGAAGCACATACCGATGAAGACACCTGTCTTCGTACTTTCTAAATCTGAAGGATGCATGCCAGCATCGTAGATGGCCTCTATAGCCCTCTCAAGGGACATCCTCTGCATAGGGTCGGTGTGGTGCGCATTGTCGTAGTGCATGCCTGTGGAGTTCATTTGATAAATAAGGCGTGACTACTGTAATTTTCATAAATTCCTTGAGCATTGATTTTGAGACTGAATCTATAAACGTTGGACAAATTACGTAACGTGACGAAACAATAAAAATTTAAAAATTAAGTCCCCTCGTCGCTAATGTTCCTTGTAGAACCACAGCAAAACGAGTAATGGATATCAATAACTGTCTGTAGTTTTGATTTCGCTTTAAAGTAATTTTCTTGTGAGTCGTTAAGTATAAACTTGTCATTTCAGAGAAGACAAGTAGGCATCAATACCGAAGAATCCTGCGTCGAATCTATTTATTTCCGGTAAGGTACCGGTACAGAGCGGCAGCTCGGGGTGATCGATTTCCCATCTGTGGCCTGGTGTCACCATGTTCACCTTGTTGAATAGGTTTGACATGAATTGTTTGACGTTGCGCGTTTTTGGGAACACGCCAGCCATTCCTGGAAAACAATAATCGAGCAAATGACGGAAATAGTGCATGTCGTTTCGAGGAGTTACCGGCTCACCAGGAGGAGGGTGCGAGAGGAACTTTCCCTCATCTAGGCAGATGTTGACATAATGGTCTTCCTTGGCAGTTTCCTTGACGTCGGCCATATCGTAAGGCTATCTGACATCCGAAATTTTTAATATATAGTAGTAACAATAATATTAAAAATACTATTAATGATATTATAACTAAGGCTGCGCAAAACCATAAGAGCATATTTTTTATTTACGGGGATATTTAGATGAAAATGATATATTTACGTATTACATTGTGACGACCTTTCTTGCCCTTTTGATTTCGTCGGCGGCACGACGAAAATCCTGGGCCTTTGGAGAGGTCGTCAACTTTGAAATTGGCGCTGGTGTTTTCGGTTTTTCGGATTTCGGAGTTTCGGAGTTACGGAGTTTTCTCGGGCGCCAGTTTTTATAGACTTTGCTGTCTGTAGGTCCGGGCAGTTTTTCTCAGGAGAAAATTCCAGGCAGTTCGTGAAAATAAACAGGATAAAATACTTAATTTATTTTATTTACGATAAACCTCGGCAACACTGGTGCGGTACATAGCAGGCGAAAACAAATGAAAGGAAAAACTAATCGGTGTTTACATTTCGGTGCGGAGAAAAATAAAAACAATGTTTTTACATTTAGCGGTCATGGTCCTCACATATGTACAATGAACTTACGGAAATAACATATTACTTATGTATCATTTACACACAGTTAATCTAACAAAAGACAGCTAGCTAAAGGAAAACGGCCTATTTACAACTAGAATTAATAATGCAACGGTGATGCGGGTTAGTACTCAACAGGGTAACTTGCAGGCGAAATAAGCGGATATAAGCGGAGAGTGGTCAGCATTGTAGAGAAAAGAGAAATGCAAAGCAAATACTAAACTACTACGGCTATAAGCGATCGTGCGGGGTTTAAATAGCTAACGGCGGATTCGCGGATCTGTTCTTGCGGATCGCGATACGGTTTTTACCAACGCTTAGAAAACGGTAGATTGCGGCAGATAAGCGTTTTGATTCGCGGGTAGTCGGTTGGAGCGGTGTTCGGAACGGCAAATCGGCATTAACGGCAAGTCGGCAGAAATCTTTACGGTCGGTCGGCAATAGTTCGGAGTGGCGGGAAAATATACAGGTTCACTTACCTTCAATATTCACCACGGTTTTCGGTTTACTCGGAGACTTTGAATGATCATAGATCACTGGTGGCTGGTGAATGATAACATACGGGTCGCCTTTCACTCGTGTCAAGGCGTCACCTTGTAAAGCGGAGGTAGAAAAGAAATTTTAAATTTTTACTCCTACTGGTGGACACTTGCCCATTTACTCTCTCGGTCGGTAAATTGTTTCTCCGGTTTTACAGTTTTCATGGTTGATACGAGCAGGAAAATTTAATTTGCCACAGACTTCTCTGCCGCTACGGCCCAGAAGAATTTACTTCGTTACAACATGACTTTTTTTAGTTAAAAAAACTAAATTTCAATTGGCATATTTTACATCTTTTTGGAGTTTTACAGGATCTGCGCATACAGGTTCCATATTTTAACATGAAAGAGCATATCCCAACATATTATCGTCATCTTTGATGCAAATTCCAACAACGCAACTCTCTTCCACCACACACCTATCCTACCAAGATGGGGACCATGGATTGGAGCAGCACTGTTTTATGCTGAGCATATTAAAAAATTCACAAATGTAGTTCAAAGATTTGATGCAACTTCTAGTCTGTGCCTAGCAGATTGTAAACAACTTTTTGAATAATCTGAATTAATTATTCAATTAAATTTCATTAGAGCCAATCTTAGCAGAATTCCAATAATTTTAAAAAAATTAGAAGTACAAAATCGTCTTCTATTAGAGTCACTCTCATTAGGAAATGATCAACTAATGTCGTAGGTTCACGCATATCCGAAAAACTGAATTCGTTATTCACAAAAATTGTGATTTACCTTTTTTGCAATATGTCCGAAAAGTAATCGATGGAGAGGATCCATCAAATGATGTAATAATCAGATACCAGATTGTTTTGGAAAAATCTTACCCATTTAAATATTGCCCCATTACATCGCGTGACGTTGATGGGAGTTTTTCGCTATACAAAAAAATTCTACAAGACAACAGAAGAAGTTTTCTTTTAGAAAATCTTGAGAAGCACATGATTATTTATTGCAATAATTTTGATTGGTTAGGTTGCAAGGTATCGTTTTCATTTTTTGTGTAAATATATTAATTCAGGTTGAATGTGTATTTATATTGTATTTTTGTTTTTGTTTAATAGTAAAACTAAATATCTAAAATTGTCTTTTTGCATGTTTTTAAATATGGCCTCATAGATTACGAGCTTAGAGAAATAAAAAGAGAATTGAGTAGCGTCAAAACGGAATCATGAATTAGTGATGGCTTACCATAGATTAATGAAATAGAGGCAAATTCAAACATCATGCATATGTATGGGCATCCTTTTCCTCCCAAAATGGTTCAATAAAATTTAAAAATGGTAGAAATGCCAGGCAATCATTTCAAAACACCTGCGATGATGTCAAACAATTGAAAGCATGAATTTTGTCAAGCGAAGCCTTTAGAAATTCTCTTAATAATTTTAGGATTGAAAATTTAGAAATTTTGCGGGAAGCTTAAATTTTAATTTTAAGTCTCAATGTTAGGAAATGCTAGCAGTCTAGAAGGCAGAATCCAGTGATTTCTCTAGAAACTTGAAAATTCTTAAGTACCACAGGGGAACTGTAGAAGGTTTACGGAAGTCCCAAATTGTTCCATTTCAGTTTTAATTGTAGAAAAAATCTAGAATACAATTTTCAGATGTTATGTCAAATTGTTTTAATCTTCGAAGGCTACACAAAAAAATAAATATTTTCTTAAGTTCTCGAAGTTTTCTCGTGATAATTTTAAATATTATTTTGATGTAATCATAAAGAAGAAAACTAAAGATGATTCGACGTATAATTTTTTCGTCAAAAGATATTACTGTATTATTCATGGATATATTATATACATTATATATAAGTATATAAGTACTTACTGTAGCTGGTTCCTATTAGTATGTAACTATTTCACTGGTATCAAATATTATGATAGTTGCTGAGCGGTCAGAATCTGTATGGTTCACCAATTAATCTCGAGCGCCACTAGATAAATGGTTAAGTGATGTAATGCGTATCCTTTTGTACAATTATAACTATGTATATTAATTCAATCACATTTGACTTATATCGTAAGTAAATTACGAATAATTTGATGCCGTAACATCTTTAAATTTGTAATACTTACAAAATTATATTTACGAAATTATCCAAAGAAACAATTGAAGCCATGAGTAAGGAAATCAAAGTGGATGGTGAAGTAATCAGCGGCAACCTTCATTATGGAGACGACACTGTGGTAATAAATGACAACATGAAAGTCATACAAAAGGGGATGGATGTTGAGGTGGAACACAGCCTTCTTACTTTTCGACATCAACAACAGACACAAAAATCACAAAATTACTTGAAAATTGAGATTAAGTCTCAAATCGAGCAACTTCGTAGCGGTATTACCAGCATGATGGATAGTTTGACTTCCCACGACCGTAGTCTTCACCTCCGTGTGCGATTGCTCTACTGACATATTTTTCATGTACTACTCTATTAATGCAGTGATGGATAACCGTACAGGGACCTTCCAGGCATAACCATACTGAAGGCTATTACGTATCTCCTCGACGGCAAGACGGACCAACAACGAAGTCTTTAATATGATGGGTACATCTCGTGATCTGCGAGTTTTGTAGAAAACAATAATTACAGGCTAAGCACATCCTTGGGAAAACACGTCACGATCCAGGCTTCCAGGCCCAGGATTGCGCTATCTACAGGTGCGTCACACATCTCATAGGATATAAGGTGACCGATAGCAGGATTAATATCCTTAATATCAGAGCCCCTCGTGAGTTGCATCAAAGTATCATATGTGAAGTGGAACTCCACTCAAGTATTCACTTCTATGGGTACTTGAATGTACAGCAACAAATGTCGACGAGGTAGCCAACATGCTGGCAAGAAGAGGGACAGCGAGCGAATCAAGTAATCAGTTAATTGAAACCCCCTTGCCGAAGCAAAGCGAGAATCAAAACTATTGCGCCGTTTTCAACTCCAGTTTCCAGGCACAAAAGACTTCCAAAGCAATTGTTTTTATAATATGTGTAATATTTCTTTATTTAATATTCAAGCCAAATTTTTTACTATTCATACCCCCGAGGGAATGTAATGCTGGAAACGCATAACTCAAGACTGTTATTATAATAACGTTAAATGTTACAGTCTATGAATATTTGTTAGGCTTGTCATAGTTATGGTAATTTCGACCGATTGACAAAACGTTTTGACTGATTTTAACGAAGATGATTATAATAACAGATGTTGCTTTGCATTAATAATTGTAAGAATAGAAGTGATTGTAGATTTAACTTCATTTGCTTTATTTATGATTGCTAACTTTTTATAGAAGACAGTTATGTTGTGTTATGTTACATATTTCTAACGATAAAAGTGATTATAAACCATTTCTGAGTATGTTTATGTCAGTCACAACTGTCCTTGGGGTGGGGTCGGTTGTGACACTTTCTCTTTTTTATAATTTAATGCTATAACTAATACAGCCTATTTAGCGACAACATTTTGGTATTTTCACGTAGACAAAAGTACAAATTAAGATATAAATTACTTTTCTCTCAGCTAGCCAGTAGATTAACAAAATTATTAGCGATCAAACCAAAACTGTCACAACCGCAACCGGTCTACCTTACTTCTCATTGTATATTTAAAACAATAATAAAACAATAGTTAATATAATTTTTAAATGAGTACAGTCTTTATATATAATTTAAATTTTGTATGGTTTAATACTTACTAACAGATTTCGGCACGATTTTTGTCACATACCTTCGTTGATATAAGGAACTTTTATCGTTTGTCTACTTTATTCCAATTACAAGGGTTGTAAGGGTTAAATGATATATTTGATACCAACAATTACAATTAATTTTTATCGACAATTTAATCAGCAAGAAATATTTCAGTTCTTCCGTAATCCGCAAAAACAGGAACCGTCTCCACAAGAAATAAATATTCCATTTTGGTTTCATTGAGACTAAAAACGTTTTTTAAATCTAAAAATATCGCCACTCTACATAATATATATAAATATATTGTAGCGAATGCCCCGTATAGGTCGTTGTTATGGAAAAACAAGTAGTTGTTTATGAAATTGTGAAATGTAAATACTGACGTCGGTGTAGTACAAAATCTCTGTGTGTAAAAACTGTTGTAATTCTGGAAGAACTAAATCTGTTTGTATAAGAAACCGCTACAAATGGGGGCCTGTCCGGGATTTGGTGGACCGAAGTAGCGGAAAAAAAAATTTTGGTGGACCTGGGATGGCGTACAGAAGTGATGGCGATGGCACGCGGCGGAGAGGCGAGGAGTGCAGTCTGTGCGGCGTTATGGAGTTGTTGAGCGGCTGGCGCGACTCGAGATTCCACAGGACTTACAGCTAAGTTAGATTTAGAATAACACTCGAATGGATTGACTGCGTGCGGCTGGCGCGCGTGGCCCGTTTGAGTGCTACACTCACATTTGTAACTCATATTGGGAGACGGGCGCTGTTCATCTTTAGTACAAGAATTGGTGATGGTTGACCACTGGGTTGTGTGTCTGGAGCCATGAAGCAGTTGCTGGGGATTTCAGTAACTGCAGGAGCAGCGGAGGATTTCAAGAGACAGGTCCCTCTTCTACCTGGAGCATTGGATGGGATTGGTCATCCCTGGTGTCTTTGATGGTCAGAAGTAGGATTGGCCTGCTTGGAGGATTTCAAGAGACAGGTCCCTCTTCTACCTGGAGCATTGGATGGGATTGGTCATCCCTGGTGTCTTTCATGGTCAGAAAGAGGATTGGCCTGCTTGATTTCGATTTGCTGCTGACGAATTTTTGTACAGAATTTACAGTCCAACCCGCTCAATGGAGTTAATCAAATGGATTTGGCAAGGATCAGGCGGAATCTCTGAAGAAGGGGAGAAGCCGTAGCAGTAACAGCAGTAGCAGCAGTAGCAGTAGCCGTAGCTGTAGCAGTAGCCGTAGCTGTAGCAGTAGCTGTAACCGCAACCGTAGCATTAGCAGTAGCAGTAGCCGTAGCAGTGGCAAAAGCCATAGCTGTAGCAGTAGCAGCAGTAGCAGTAGTAGTAGCCGTAACCATAGCAGTAGCAGCAGTAGCAGTAGCCGTAACAGTAGCGGTAGCCGTAGCCGTAGCAGGAGCAGTAGCAGTTGCAGTAGCAGTAGCTGTAGCAGTAGCCGTAGCAGTAGCAGTAGTAGTTGCAGTAGCAGTAGCTGTAGCAGTAGCCGCAGCAGTAGCAGTAGTAGCAGCAGTAGCAGTAGCCGTAACCGTAGCAGTAGCCGTAGCCGTAGCAGGAACAGTAGCAGTTGCAGTAGCAGTAGCTGTAGCAGTACCCGTAGCAGTAGCAGTTCGCTAATATGGACTGCTGTGGAAGTAGATCGTCCGAGGGT
The DNA here is from genome assembly GCA_963576515.1 of Cryptocephalus primarius. Lineage (NCBI taxonomy): Eukaryota > Metazoa > Arthropoda > Insecta > Coleoptera > Chrysomelidae > Cryptocephalus > Cryptocephalus primarius. The sequence goes on along the minus strand of OY754940.1, from coordinate 16,380,222 downwards.
CGAGGGCGACCCTGAAGACGGGGAGGGATAGTGTAGCGAATGCCCCGTATAGGTCGTTGTTATGGAAAAACAAGTAGTTGTTTATGAAATTGTGAAATGTAAATACTGACGTCGGTGTAGTACAAAATCTCTGTGTGTAAAAACTGTTGTAATTCTGGAAGAACTAAATCTGTTTGTATAAGAAACCGCTACAATATATATATATATATATATATATATATATATATATATATATATATATATATATATATATATATATAATATGAATATATTGTCCCAAGCTATCTCATTGTTAATCACATTTTTATATTTTTTTCTCAAACTTTTCGCAAGGCTCATGACATTTTAACAAACTTAATTATACAAAACCAGCCATTAAAGATGATAGCAAGTTAACGAGCCAGATTTCCCATATCTTAAGTAAGTTTGATTGCAATTTAACCAGCCAAATTATATACAATTGCGTAAGAATGACTGCATTTTATCAATCCAGATAAGTGGTAGCGGTGACGTAACAATAATTGAAAATTATCACATGTAACGTCTTTAATTAATTTAAGATCTTGATCATTTCAATAGTTTTAAAATTATGATTGTGAGATTATGGGTAGTGTGAAATAGTGTGCGCAAATCGAGTACGCTAGCCAGAATGAAACGTACCTTTTAGTTTGTATCTTGATCGAAAATGTAGACTATAGTGAAATGTGAATTAAAAATCTCGGTTTGTTATAGGTTTGGTATTTCTATTTAGTAAAACGGCTTCGTCTGTCATTGTTTTGCTCCTAGAAATTTTGTTCTAGTAATATTGTTCTCTACTTTTCCCTAATTCCTTAGCTCAGGAGGCATTAAGCAATTAGTACAAAACGTCAATTTTCGAGGCTTTACACATCTTGAATCCTAAAAATCTTAATGTAAATATATAATAGGAGTTTCACAATGTAACGCATTCTCTACTCCCGATCGGCCGTCGACGCTACTGGAATAATCTGGATGTCTCTACGGACAAGCCGGCGCCGACCGGTTCCGAGAATTGTTTGTTTGTTCTAGCAAAATCTCAGTCGAACGCACAGCTGTTCATGTGAAGAGCCGACATGCGCCGTAAAAAAACCACGCTGGAATATAAATCTACATTTAAATGAATTAGAATGAGTCCGTATAGTGTTAATGGCAGTTAACTAAATTACGATATAATTAGTCACAATTAATGTTATTAATAAGGATCCTACTTACTCCTGAAAACGAAAAACAATTAGTCCATACACTTGATTTTCAATACATCATTACTGTAAACATTGACGATATGATTAGCCGAAACTGTTTCCAGTAGGTGCCGCCTTAAGAAAGTTTTAAATAATTATCCTATAAGAAAGAAGGAAAATTTAGTGTATGAAAAGCTACGACCTTTAAACTTTTTTCTTGTCAAGAGACCAGATGAAATTGGTAAATTTCTCGAAATTTCAATCGACCAAAGAAATTATAGGGACCAGTGCGAGAAGGAATAAAATTGTCCGTATTTAGGTGTTCACCAATTTATTTTATTCTTTAAGTTTGTGCCCATAGCCTATGATAAGATTGAAAACATACCATTTGGTCATCATCCTCGTTATATTCGGTCATGGGTCTGTCAGTTTCTCCCTGCGCTAATCTCGCTTGGAAATATAATCGTTCACCGTGGCGACTAACGTGTCGTTCTCCAGCACCATCTGATGGTCGCCGTCGAGGGTTTCTACATCCACAGGTTTCTCTGCCAATTTCGAAAGCTTGTAGTCCTTACTCATGTCGGGGACTAGTTTGAGGGGTGAACGCAGCATCTCGAATGAAGGCTCGTACGAGAGCAACAGCATCAGCTTCTCGTAGATTCCATTGATCGCTTTCTTCTGGTGTTCGGTCAAATTGGGCAGGAGGCCCAAGCCCAGCTCGACGCACCCCTCTCAGCAGGAGCATTTGCTGATGCTCTCCTGTGGAAAGAATTACAAGAAATTTTATGATCTGAACATGCGTGTTTGCATTAATAGTAGGTATCCATGACGATATTCCCGCCTATATGATGTAGATGAGGTTGACGGGAAAATTAGCAAGAAGACTGGGTAAAGATAGTCGACAACGCTCGGATTTTCATTAAACTTTCAGGAAACACTGTATAAGCGGTCTTGATACCACTGATGGTCATGCCAGATGAGGAAAATGAGTATTTTTTTAAAAATTACCATTTGAATTTCTGCTTCTCGAATGTTTACAAATCAGTCATTTTTCACATCGTAGAGGAACGCATGTAATATAACAATTACAAGCATGGAATGTTGTCTTTCGCAGTACTTTTTCTGTTTCATTGGAATATGTCATGTGAGTTCTCAAAATTGTGGGAACTTTATTGAAAAATGGAGAAAGCGCTTAGATTTTCGGCCCCAATAAACGGCCCTTCTCAGGGTCACAAAATTAATAGATATTTTGACGAATACACTCGATGTTTTACCAACATGAAGACTCATTAGCAACTGTAAAATTCTCTTACTAGATTCATCATTTAGTCTTCTAATGTTATCGGTGTGTAATTATGCCAGAATGTAAACCATGGTAATGGTAGGTGTTACTGAGTACGGCTTGAATGGGGTTAAGAGTGCAGAAGGTACACTATTCAGTTGATCAGCGGAGCCTATAGGCGAAGCGACAAAGGGTTTTCTGGCAGAACGAATTGGGTAGACTGCACGGGGTCAAGGTTAGTTTGATGGGTTTTGTTTGTATTATATAAAAACATTTGAAGAATGAAAATCATTGAAAATAGTAGGTGTTACAGTATACGGCGTTCAAGTAAACGAAGGCTGGTTTTAGGCTGGTTTAGGTGTTTAGGTGAGGACAAAGAATCTTCTGGGAGAATACATTTGTATCTATACACGACATCAGGCTTACTTTTTGTACTATTTGTTTGATACATTTTTCAAATAAACCACTCATTTGAAAAAGTATCTCAATCCATAACATTTCAATATTTATTACATTATGATGTTGTTTCTATCTCTTTTCCAAGCGTGAAAATTGAATGGCAAATTCACCATAAATCGAAATAGGGGCATGGCGTTGGATGAATTCGCCAAAAATTGGAAACGTTAAAACAATTATATTTCTATAATTGTGTATTTTCCTTACCTGACATGCCCAAAAACGTTATCTATGACCTTTATAGAGTATTTGCTGAAAATTTCGCGAAAATCCGAGTGTTGTCCCACTTGGTAGCAATAAGTTTTTTTTTTTTATCCGAAGAGGGGGGAAATGCGCATCCGCACCGTCAGTGGCCATGCGAGACCGACCGGTGTGTGGGGTTGTACGTCACCTGTATGACCCACTAAAACCCTACCTCTTTTACCTTAACCTCGTTGAGATAACCATCTTGGACCCGCGTTAGCATTACTCAAGATGGCTGTTCTTCGCCTGTTTGGCGTCTGTTCTGTTCTTGTTTCGTTCTGAAATTTCTCTTTAGGGATTTCTCACTGTTGTGTCACACCGTCCTCCGAGCTTGTGTGACCTCTTCGTTCTTCTGACTTTATCTTATACTACGTATATCGAGAACTGTAGCTGATCCTCATCGTTTTTCTGTGTTATAGTAGCAATAAGTAGTCCTAATGGTATTAGTAACATTGTATTAAATAGTACGAAGTGAAAATTTTTAATCAAGTCGGTACCTTAAAGGTTCAAAACGACTAGAGAAATAAGTAGAGTAAATAAAATTGTTACTTGTATTTTGGCGATATCTTCATATGAAAGGTACAGAGAGAGCAGGTAGCAAACAAGCGATCTTTCCCAGTCGCCTTCGTACTGGGTTTTCTTTGCGTATGCGAGTGCTTTTATCAAGACAGGCGAGGATTCTATCAGGAATACGGAGCTCTCGTACCCACCTCCAACGCTAGCAAATACATGTAGGAGTGCGCGATCAGTTTGAAGGGTTCGGACTTTGAGACGACTTGTAGTATATGCTAAAGATAAACAAAATCAGTTAAAATGTGATTAGCACGTGTAATATGGATATATATCTGCAGAATTGACACATATTCATGTTGGTTTCACTCAAGTTCTCTTCCACCTTTCACCTACTCTATGTTGTAAAAGTTTTGCGATAGCGTTTCCCAAACTTCTTTGGCATAGCTGGCGGAAATTTCGTCTTCCTATGTCTATAGGGTTCATGGGACAAGAGTGTTTCTTTTAGGGGATCGCAGAAGACCCATAGACATTTTAAGAGTTGGTCAGGCAAGGCATAAACAAGCCTCTATAAATAGATATAATGACGACCCCTCTTCTTCCTTCACAGAAATTTTTTGCTTTTGTTTATGCAAAACGCCTGTCTGTCGACTGGAATTGTCAAAAAAACATGGGATAAACATTTTTCTTATGGCACTAAGAGCTCAAAGTGACAATTTTTATACTAAAAGAGGACTGTATCAGGGCGCTGGGAAAAATAATTTTAACTTGAAGAAACTAGTAGTTTTTGAGAGAAAAATAAAATGTGAGAAATTTTGCCAAATTTGCAGTTTTCAAGGTGAAATTTTTAAATGTTCCCATACGTTATTCTCATTGGTAAAACGGTAATAGTAAAGTTTCATGATTCTACTTTACGCCGATATTCAAATTTGGTGAAAAGAGTGTGGAGAAATACGTGAAAAAACGATTATAAACGGCGCGGTTTTCGCACCTTCGCCGTTTTGAAATTTTAAAGCGATTGTGTTTAGCAGAGATGTGGTAGTGGCTAAAGGACCGTCGTCACGAATGTTACATATGTGTACGAAATGTTACGAGTGATTAAATAAAATTTAACAGAATTATTCACAAAATATACAAATCTTTTCGTGTCGGTAGCCTCGTTTCCTATAAAACAAACAAAACCAAACTACCAAATGTAACAGAGCTTTAGTGAGGATTCTGAACACGAACTAGTACTCTGTAACGTTTCTATGAAAACAAACTAAACCAAACTATCTAATTTAATGTTTTAAATTATACAAGAAGGTTGTCGCCCTCAATATACATTATGTGTATGGTGGGTTGCACTAGATTCATTCTCTTGCAAATAATGAGCTATTCGCTCTAAATATATGAGTACAATATATTTCAAAAAAGCCATGGCATATCCCAAAACCATCATTCATTTGGAAATTATTTTAAAGGAATCAAACGATTAAAACGGGTAAATCTAAACGCTAAGCAGTAAGTTCCAATGCGTTCGCTTTGGTCGATTATCCACTACCGCTGCGTGTTTATGTCTTGGCGGTTATTTTGATCTTCCAAGTGAAATGAATGAAAAATGTAATGAAAATGGACATGTCTATAGAAATTAGTTAATTTATGTGTGTTATTGTGAAATATCGTGTAAAAATTAGTGCGACACGTGAAGAAGCCCTTCCAAGGATGTAGCAGAGAAAGAAATTGGTGTCCCCTCGTGTTTGTCTTATCGATATGAAATCGACGAATTAGCGATTCGCGAAAGATTGAGGTTAGATGAAAAATTATACATACAAAAATACACACATCGTTATCTACTGTTTCTTATCGATCATTGGAGATTTTTTGGCGAGTTTTTAATTTTCATGGTGTCAATATCGTATGAAAAATCGCATTTTCAAAAAATAGAACTTTTGAACGAATTATTTCCTAAAATTATAATTGATGTTTTCGAACTATTTATTAATGTACTTTCCAGTCATATATAGCTTTTATCAAAATTTAACATGCTATAAGCCAAAAGTCAGCCAAAGGTGAAACGTCATGGCTTCTTACTAACCGGTAAAGGCAAAGGCCAGTCAATCACATCATCCTTGTATAGCCATCTGTGCATGCTGGATGTTGTTGGTAAGCACTTAGAAAAGCTTATCAATTCTCGGAAATTTAGAAGGAGAAATAAACTAAATAGTCGTTGATGAAGAAGCGATTCAGGGAAAATAATGAGGAGGCTGAATACCGCATAAAATTCCAGGAGGAGAAACAGCGGATTACAGAATAGAGTAGTAGGAGGCCATCACGTAGAAGGTAGAAAAGTAGGATTTTCCAGAGAAGTGGGCAATATATGCCAAGATCGCTAAAATACAGAAGAGGACAGCAGCTGAACGCTAGAGAGTTGCAGACGGGAAAATGTGTAATTTGATAATGCATTGTTCGATGCCTTAAATCCTACTCCCTAATATTATCCATAGCAATGTCCTGAGTTAATGATTGATTTATCCTATATCCTGAGTGTCCATTTTCTTTATAGCAGTAGGTAGTTTACATATCGACTAGGGTAATATTATTCCAGTGTACTTGTTCTGTGTCCTTCTGATGTCATTTCACAGCCCATATATTCTGCTTACCGGCATTATTTCGCTGATGGTATCCTGTACTCTATCGACGGACTGCCTGTAGGGATACTGCAGGCAATAGGCTTGCGCCTCGAATTTTTCGACGAGCGATTCCAGGCCAAAAGAAAACCTTTCGATTTCCGGGAAAAGCACCAATTCCCCTTCGTCTGGCTTCGATTTCAGTTCTTTGAACACGGTTGTATTGGCTTGCTTTGTCAACTTCCCGAATAATATATCCATACCGAAGGCCGTTGGGGCCTTACCTTCGATCGGGGGCGAAGTGTTGCTGGTCTGCTGCGCTTGAATCTCCCGCAACCTGCAATGGGAATGTTATAAAGTATAAATATTGTGAAAGTGGATGTGTTCATACTTTGCTAATGTCAAGGTCCGGATCTCCGGAGGTGGGGGTGAGGAACACCTCGTACTCCCTTTCGAGGACTTGTTTGATTTCCACCGCTATCATCGAGTCCATTCCATGTTCGGCGAATATTGTGTGGGGCTGACGTTTTTGTATTGTCGATACCTTCGGAAAAATTACTTTTAGATTTCCCTACCCGCTAATTTTTATTACAAAATTATTACCTGTTTTTACAGGAGTATTGCTTGTACGGTAATACTCCTGTAAAAACATTTGGGTCAAATTCTGCAGTATTTAATGAATAGTACACCGACATATCCAGACACATTTCCAGACATATTAAATATGCTTTGAGTGCGAGAGAGATAACGTAGACATGCGACACTAAACGCATTAAAATCAGATCACTCGACCTGAACTCTCCATTGGCGGGTACACAATAAACAATATAAAGTTTGTTTTAAAAAGTTTATGGTGTAAAATACATTGTGCAGCATTTGGAGTGTGAAGAATGAATATGAATTCAATATAAAGATTCAACAGTACCCTAATGTGTTACAAATGTGTGTAAATTAGGTTAGACAAATATTTAGCAGACTTATATTTTTATTCTTATTTCGATAGAAAGAGGCTATTGCGGGAAGTAACAGGCAGGACTACGGAAAAATTTCTATGCAGCTTTTTCTATTTAGCATTTCTATGTTGCGCTTACCACGGCCACATTTAGTAGAAGACAAAATATGCTCTTTCTTCCTCCTTCCCTTTTGTTTGCAATGTTTTACGTTTGTGGATTTTGTTGGCTTTCCTGTTTCATCGAGTGTAATAATGGTTGGTTCTTACCTAGAATATTGAGGGCGGCGTCAACGATATTATCCGCCGAACCTGCTCCGATCTTCTTCTCCGCTACGAACATTCTGGAGACGATCGTCTCCTCGGTCTGCTTAGTAGCGTGGCCAGAGTAATCAAACAATTGGAGATCTTCTGTTGAAGGGTTCCGCCTATCTCCAATTAGACGTGCTCCTCACGCTTTTCCGCGACCAGTCCAACCAGTAGATACAAAATAGGATTCGATGAAGACGGGTCAGCACCTGCTTTAAAAATAAAAATGATTCTATTTTAAACACGAATTAGCTATAGGTAACAATCTTTTGTGTACAATCCCGACTAGAAATTTGGGTAGGCAAACCCGAAAACGTATCGGGTCCCGATCAGGAAGTGGCCGGGCATGCTCGTCTAGCATTACCTGGCCAGATCCTGATCAGGACCCGACCAGGCAATAGCGAGGCATGCCCGCCTAGGATTACCTGGCCAGGACCCGATCAGGCACTGGCGAGGCATGCCCGCCTATGATTACCTGGCCAAATCCTCATCAGGACCAGACCAGGCACTGGCAAGGCAAGCCCGGCTAGCATTACCTGACCATATCCTTATTAGGACCCGACTAGGCACTGTCGAGACATGCCCGCCTAGGATTACCTGGCCAGGACCCGACCAGGCACTGGCCAGGCATGCCCGCGCAATCTATCATTACACCCATTATTCATAATATACGTATTAAGAATGTGACAAAATTAAACACTGAGTGTAAATAAATGTGATTAAAGGTAATTAAAACTCTGTTACATTGTGTACAAATCTAAGTAACAAAATATATTTATAATTTTCTGTTTTTTTGAATTTTCTTAATTTCGAAAATCATCAATTAAATAAATCTCCGAATTATTAACGCCGGAATAAAATAATATAAATTAATTTTGTTAATTATTTAGATCATTATCCAATATGCTCGAGAAGACAAAGGGAAAAATGTGTGATAACCGTGCAAGGCGAATTCGTGAACTTACTCACCAACGAGTTAGATTGTTCCTCGAGAGTCAAATTGAATTAGAGCGAAAAAATAGTGAATTTGGCATAACTACATATTTCAGTGTTAGTGGAGTAAACTCTTTGAATGACGATTACTGCGATAGTGACTAAGTAGTGCCGAAAAAGCAGTTGACGTAACATCATAGGACGTACGAATTTGTAAAATTATTTCTATCTTTAATATTTTACTTACGCAGTTGTTGACAAAAAAATTTCGCAGTGCTATTAATTTGACAATACCGACATTTATGATTAGCATAACGATTATTGCTTCCGGATTAACGCTTCAGGTAAAAGCGACCCTTCGATCGTAACCTACTATTCCGACCAGTTTTTGTTCAAGTCTTGTGATGTGAGGTTGGTGAAGGTGACGGTGTAAATGTTATTATTTTCTACGACTGTGATGAGGTAATTCATTTACTAAAACGTGAATATTTGTTAGAAAATAATTATTTCTCAATTTACAGAAGACTCTGACATTTCGAGATCCCCACTGGATAAAAGTAAACAGGTGAGGGCTTTCTCTTCTACATTAAAAAATCCAAAAGATTGGAATGGGTGCATAAAAAAAAAATTGGGTTTTGTTGTATTTTAAGTTTTTTTGCAATTCTTTGTGTTTGTACTGTGTTTTTTAGTATATTATCAGTTTATTATTTTATCCTGTATATATCGTTTATATTTCATGTGTTTATATTTGTTTATTTTATATTTTCATGTATTCTTATTCTTTAATATGTTTGCATTTGTACTGTCTTTTTGTATGTGATTTTTGGCGAATTTATTATATTGTGATATCAATAAAATATTGTATAATATAAGTTAAGTTTTCTTGACGTGGACCCGGTCAGGTGTTCCTGACCAGGACCCGATCGGGATTGCTCGTCTAGCACCCGGCAAGGACTGTAACGCAGATGTCCCGTCGGGTCCTGATCAGGACGACCTGACGTGGACCCGGCCTGGTCCTCCCGATCAGGACCCGGGCGGGCATGTCCGTCTAGCACCGTATAACGCCGGCCCGGTCGGGTCCTGGTCGGGTACAGGAAATAATTTCTAGTCGGGAAGTAATTACTTCAGCCACTCTAACACAAAGTAGTATATTATCCAGAAAATTATTCATTAGTTTCGTACGAAGTAAATCGTAAGTAATCGAGTAAGTTCACGAATTCGCCTTGCACGGTTATCACACATTTTTCCCTTTGTCTTCTCGAGCATATTGGATAATGATCTAAATAATTAACAAAATTAATTTATATTATTTTATTCCGGCGTTAATACTTCGGAGATTTATTTAATTGATGATTTTCGAAATTAAGAAAATTCACAAAATCAGAAAATTATAAATATATTTTGTTACTTAGATTTTTACACAATGTATCAAAGTTTTAATCACTTTTAATAACATTTAATTACACCCAGTGTTTAATTTTGTCACATTCTGTCACAATATGTATATTATGAATTATGTGTGTAATGATAAATTGCGCGGGCATGCCTGGCCAATGCCTGATCAGGTCCTGATCAGGATCTGGCCAGGTTATCCTAGGCGAGCATGCCTCGCCAGTACCTGATCGATTCGTGATCGGGACCCTATAGGTTTTCTGGTTTGCCTACCCAAATTACTACTCGGGTTGCGACCAATAAAGTTGCTTAAAAAACTGAAAGCATCATATTATTGGAAAAAGATGTCTCGAGTTGTAAGTAAATTCGCTAAGAAACGTCACAAAAGTTAGGTTAATAAGTACAAAATAACATGTATAGAGCCATTAGTTATCACACTCACACCACAAAAACCCTTTGACATAGTATGCTTCGATACTATAGGAAAATTTCCAATGTCTCCAGAAGGTTTTCAATTTGCCATTACAATGCAATGCCAGTTAACAAAATACGCAGTAATCATCCCAGCACCTGTTAAAGAACCCGTCACAATAGCATCTGTTAAAGTTTCCTTAACATCGAAACATTTTCTCAGTTGGTATGTCATAACCATTCGTTTTGCCTCCGTGTGTGTCCATTTTTATTGATAGTGTTCTCTTGTTAAGCTTTGTTAAAACAGTAAAAATATTGAAGTTTCCCAATTGGGTTAATCATTCTAAAATCAAAATCTTCGAGCACCTATTATTAGTTTAACGGGTGTGTTCGGTTACCAATTCCAAGTTTGGAAAGAAGTGCCGAGCCTTCAGTTGTCGAATACTATCGAGTATGGTATTTTTACCAAAAGAGGTGATACAAGACGCCAACATATTCTTTGGTGCTTGGAGCCGGATGAGTAATCAGCGCAGAAATTACAATCAATTGTGATCATCGAGGCAGCTGTACGCACTTCATAGACGTGGAAGCAGCCGTCGGGCACGATTCACCCACATTCACACAGGTGGCAACCAGGAAATCACGAATTCATACCAAGTAGACAGTGCAAACAATCTCCATCTTCCCATCCCTAATCACCATTTTGATCGTTACTTGAGTAGATAAATTAATTTAAAAATGACTTTACATGCAGAAGATATCGACTTGTGGGAGTTCGAAGCGGTATCATCAATCATTTTTTATTACGGTCAAAACCAATGCTGCTTCGAACTAACCTTCGTTCCCATAATTTAGCAATTGTAAAAACTGCGCCCCAAGCGAGACGGATGGGTAGATCCTCTTTCCCTACAGCGAAGCAATAAATGCTTTGTTGTAGGAGAGGAAAAAGCCAATAAAGTGGTAACCCCTGACACGGAACATAAACGCGACTCGCGAGTAGTGACCGAGTGTGTGCTTCGCCCGCAAAAGTTACCATGACGGATCAACCGGAAGTAGCTGCCCACGCCACCACCGTCCACTTGCCCGATTGCAACCCGGACGACCTGGAGGTATGGTTTGCCATCGTGGAAGCCACGTTCACGGCGGCTATTATAACAGCCGAATGAACGAGGTTCCACAGGATTCTTCCGAAACTGCCGCCGCGGATCGCAACAGAGATTCGGGACCTTATCTTGAAACCCCACGAGGACACACCATATTCCACGCTTAAGGAGCAGCTCCTGAAGCGACTAGGCATCTCCGAGGAGAAGAAGACTCTCCTCCTCCTAGAGACCGAAGAGATGGGCGACCAGAAGCCGTCCCAGTTCCTGAGGAGGTTGCAGCAGTTAGCAGGGACCAACGTCACAGACACAGGTATTCGTACCTTGTGGCAGAGCCGCCTTCCTGCAGCACTTCGGCCCCTGCTCGCCACGGTAAAAGACGCAAGCCTCGACAAGGCAGCCGATCTCGCAGACGTTGCGATCGAGTTCCTGCCGTCTCGACACCACGTCTCACCGATAAGCGACTCTCAGCAGGCCACGACATCCAGGGAGGACGACTTCAGAGCACTTAGAGAGCACTACGACAAATCTCTAAGCTCTCTTCAAAAGCAGATGTCGGCTTTGCAGGCGTCGCTGCGACAGCATCAACAACGACCAGTCAACAGGCCACGATCTAGGTCCACTTCGAGGTCGAGAACCACAGGTATGTGCTGGTTCCACTCTAAGTTTGCGAAAAATGCGAAGAAGTGCGTACAGCCATGCACGTGGACGCCGGGAAACGAACCGGCCGATCGTTAATGACGGCTAACGATCACGGCCCTCGTCGTTCCCGCCGTCTTTTCATCACCGACAAGTCTACGAGGGTGCAGTTTCTCGTCGACACGGGCGCCGACATCTCGGTCTATCCCCGGAATCGTCTTCGCAGCGCACACCAGAGATCCACGTACGAACTCTCGGCCGCCAACGGAACGACGATCGCTACGTACGGGACGACGACGATGACGCTCAATTTGGGCCTGCGACGGGACTTCCCCTGGACTTTCGTCATTGCAGACGTCTCCAGGCCTATCCTAGGTGCCGACTTTCTGGCACACTACAAACTGCTACCGGATCTGGACAACGGACGACTCCTAGACTCCACAACTTCGCTTACCTTCCCAGGGAAGATAACCAATTGTGAGTATCCCGTGATTCGAACGATAAACGGCTCCACGCCTTTTCACGAGGTTTTACAGGAGTTTCCCGACATCACGCGGCCCCTAGGAGCCCCCACCACTGTCCAGCACGGAACTAGGCACCACATCGTAACGACGCCTGGTCCGCCCGTAGCACAAAAACCGAGACGTCTCGCACCGCATAAACTTCAAGCGGCGAAGAAAGAATTCGACGCCATGCTTAAACTCGGCCTCGCAAGACCTTCCGACAGTCCCTGGGCATCGCCGTTACACCTGGTGCCGAAAAACGGGGACGATTGGAGAGCCTGCGGAGACTACCGCGCTCTCAACAGCAGGACGTGTCCGGATCGATACCCTGTCCGGCACATCCAGGACTTCTCGCAGTCGCTCTTCGAGAAAACCATCTTCTCCACCATCGATCTGGTAAGGGCGTTTAACCAAATTCCAGTTGCAGAAGATTACGTTCCCAAAACAGCCATCACAACTCCGTTCGGGTTATTCGAGTTTCCCTTTATGACGTTCGGATTGCGAAATTCCGCCCAGACCTTCCAGCGTTTCATCGACGAGGTGCTCAGAGGTCTGGACTTCGCCTACGCCTACATGGACGACATCCTCGTAGCGTCACGGTCACTCGACGAACACCTAAATCACCTCCGCAACTTTTCCAACGTTTCCATCAATATGGAGTTGTGCTGAATCCGGGTAAGTGCGTTTTCGGACAATCTCAGGTGAGATCTCAGAGCTGCAGAAATCCAGGCTCCTCTGCACGACCTACTGCAAGGAAAATTGAAAGGAAACGCTCCGATCACCTGGACTCCCGAAGCAGAGAACGCCTTCGCAGCATGTAAGAAAAGCCTCGAAGAAGCCACCTTACTCAGCCACCCCAAAGACGACGCACAGCTCGCCATCTTCGCCGACGCATCCCAGAACGCCGTGGGAGCGGTCCTACAACAGCGAATCAACGGGGACTGGCAGCCGCTCGACTTCTTCTCGAAGAAATTCTCACCTGCCGAGAGAAAATACAGCGCTTTCGATCGTGAACTTTTAGCAATTTATTTAGCCGTGAAGCACTTCCGCCATATGGTCGAAGCTCGCACTTTCACAATTTTCACAGATCACATGCCCATCACTTTCGCCCTGAAGAAGCAGAACCATCAATGTTCTCCACGACAGTTCCGACACCTGGACTTCATCGCCCAGTTTACGACTGACATCCGCCATGTCTCCGGCGCCGACAACGTCGTTGCCGACACCCTCTCAAGAGTCGAGGAGCTGCAACAAACTCTCGACTACGATGCACTTGCAACAGCGCAGCACGACGACGACGATCTCAAGAGATGTCTCCAGGGCACGACCGGACTGCAACTCGAGTCACTGCAACTTCCTGGCTGCAATAAACTCATTTATTGCGACACATCCACCGCCGCAGCAAGGATCTTCGTCCCGAAGGATTTTCGCAGACAAGCCTTCGAGACCGTCCACCGGGTCTCGCACCCAGGAGCGAAGGCTACCACGAAGCTCGTCACACAACGCTTCGTTTGGCCGTCCGTTAAAGCAGACTGCAGAGAGTGGGCGCGCAACTGCCTCGCCTGCCAACGGTCCAAGACAACTCGGCACGTCAAGTCGCCCCTCGGCGAATTTCCACCGCCGACAGAGCGTTTCCAGCATCTCCACGTCGACATCGTCGTGATGCCGCCATCGGAGGGACAGCGATATTGTCTCACCTTGGTGGACCGCTTCACACGATGGCCAGAAGCCATCCCGATGCCGGACCAGGAAGCGCCGACGGTTGCTCGAGCCCTCTACGAGGGCTGGATATCACGGTTTGGTACACCGTTGAAGATCACCACTGATCAAGGGCGACAATTTGAATCACACTTGTTTAAATCTCTCAATTCTCTTTTAGGTGTGGCGCACTTCCGGACGACAGCTTACCACCCGGCAGCAAACGGTATGGTCGAGAGATTCCACCGGCAGCTGAAGGCCGCCACTATGTGCCATCACACCGACAGCTGGACGAGGATCCTGCCCACCGTCCTGCTGGGAATCCGCTCCGCCTGGAAGGAGGACCTCCAAGCCACCGCCGCAGAGCTAGTCTACGGCCAGCCGCTACGACTCCCAGGCGACTTCCTCGCCGCCGAAGTCCAGCAGCACCAGGCTGAGCCGGCGCACTTCGTGAGAGAACTTCGTCAGCACATGAGGGACCTACAACCCGCACGTGCAAACTCTCACGGCACGCAGAAGACGTTTATTTTCAAGGACCTCAACACCACCTCGCACGTCTTCCTGCGGAGAGGAGGTCACAAGAAGATGCTCCAGCCTCCGTACGACGGCCCGTATCTCGTCACGGGCCGGCACGACAAGACGTTTACGCTGCTCATTAACGGCCGTGACGTCAACGTCACCATCGATCGCCTCAAGCCAGCCTACGTCTTGGAAGAGGAACAGCCCGCCAACAACACCGCCTCCGCCGCCACCACTGCCACCACCACCGCCTCCACGGCCACAACCACCTCGACACCGCCACCCACGTACACCACCAGGTCCGGAAGGAAAGTACACTTCCCGGATCGCCTACAAGTACGTCCTTAGGAAACGCGGTGTAGTGAGTGTACGTTTCTTTCTTGCAGCACCCGACGCAGTGCTTACACCTTGTGTTTCTTCCTTGTGCAAATAACTCTATTGTTCCTTTTTATTGTATATAGATATGCGTACTATTTACCTTCTCGTTTGGCGCAAAGTTTTCAGAGCTATTTCAGTTGTACATAGTTTCTCCGAAACATTCCTTTTTGCATGCATTTAATTTTTTTTCGAATTTTTGGTAACGTATTTTTCCAAAACTATTTACAGTTTTGGCAAAATACTGGCAGGGGGGTACTGTGGGAGTTCGAAGCGGTATCATCAATCATTTTTTATTACGGTCAAAACCAATGTTGCTTCGAACTAACCTTCGTTCCCATAATTTAGCAATTGTAAAAACTGCGCCCCAAGCGAGACGGATGGGTAAATCCTCTTTCCCTACAGCGAAGCAATAAATGCTTTGTTGTAGGGGAGGAAAAAGCCAATAGACTCCTTAAAGAGAGAGCGTAAGTCACTCAAATCTAACTTCACTAGATTCATAAATTATATTAATGATGTAAGTAATCACGAAGACAAAATACAAACTAAATTACGTTCAGCCAAAGTAGAGGGGTATTAAGACAAATTTGAAAGAATTTAAGATAAAATAAATCTGCTTTAGGGAAATGTAGATAGTAGTACCGAAGTTATTGAATTTGAAACTTTGTATTTTAAAGAGATTAGCCGAGCACACACATTGCTCTAATTAGGGACAATGGCGAGAAATCATTTAAGTGGATCAGGGCCAGAACTTGTTCAAAATGTCATTCAAAGTAGTTGAAGTCAAAATAACAACCGCTTGCCCAAAACAGTGTTAGTAAATTTCAACGGAGCCTTTGATAAATGGCTGGAATTTCACGATTCATTTAAGTCAATGGTGGACAATAATCCAAATCTGTCTAATATCCAAAAATTACACTATTTACGGTCTTGCTTAAAGTGTGAAGCTTCATCAATTATAAACGCACTTGAATCATCCAGCGAAAATTATTCAGTAACATGGGATTTGTTGAGAGATAGATTTGACAATCGTAGAATAATCATTCAAAATCATGTAAGGACATTAATGGAGTTACCTAGTGTAATGGAAGAGTCAGCAAACGAATTAAGGAAATTTATCGACAGTGTTCCAATTCGTTTGCGAGCGTTGAAAACTTTGGGACAAGCTGTAGACACTTGGGATACACTTCTTATCTATACAATAACGGCGAAAATGGATAGATTTACTCATAGAGAATGGGAAAGGTCAGTTACCAATATGTCCATGCCGAACATGGAAACGTTCATGAAATTTTTAGAAAATCGTGTGCAAATTTTGCAGGCCACCGCATTAAATGTGAACACTCAAATCAAATTTAATAACATGCCACAAACAAAACGCCACGCTTTAACAATCAATAAAACGTCTGATTCATCCGCTTATTGTAAAGTTTCACATAAATTGTTCTCTTTTGAGAAATTTTTAAAATTATCAATCTCTAAGAGGTTTGAGGTAGCAATATCTCATAAATTGTGTTTCAGTTGTTTGAACGGTGGACATCGTAATACTGAATGCAACTCACACAATTCATTATTTCATGAGGAGAGTATTTTCACTGCGGATCCAGATTTTCACAAACCGGGAGAGATCGTGGCTCTTCTTGGAATGGAAATGTTTTACGACTTGCTATGTATCGGTCAGATTAATTTAGATGGACATAATGCGAAATTAACAAAAAACGAAATTAGGTTGGATTATTTCAGGTAAAATAAATAATGAACCAAGTGTACCAAAGTCAAGTCAATGTCTTTTGTCGTTAGATTCAATTCATAAAACAATATCAAGGTTTTGGGAAATCCAAGAAATTTCTGATCAAATCTGTTCATCTGAAGAAGAGCATAAAGTGGAAAGTTATTTTAAGGAAACGACTAGTAAAGAATCAATTACAGGAAGGTACACTGTACGTTTCACCGTTCAATGAAAAGATATGAAGGTTAGGGGAAACTTATGAAATCGTATGTCCGAAATTGCGGCTTCAAATACTAACGGTTATTTTATGCCATACCAAGTAGTTGTAAAGGAAAAGAGTCAAACGACTAAATTAAGAGTGGTCTTTGACGCATCAGCAAAAATATTCGACGAGTTGTTCTTGAACAGTGAAGACGTGTGTTTATCAGGCGTGCGCGGACCCTGTGCAAGCGACGCCCGGAGAACGTTCCCGCACATCGACAGCATCGATCATCACGAGAGAAGCAACATCGGCGCCGTTAAGAGACGAGTTCCCAAATTCATCTATCCCGACGCCTACCTGCGCGAGTACCTACTTAGGTACGCCGTAAGTAATCGACCCTTCGTTGCGTGTTAAACGTAGTTAGCTTTATCTTTAGAGAGGAGCGTACGTAGTTATAGTTTTGATTATTCTTCTATTAGATAATATTGTTTTTACAATAGAAGCTCCCGTATTTAGACGTAGACAGTTTTCATTTCCCGTAGAGTCGTTAGAATACTAATTCCCCACATACGGTTTCAAACAAGTTAACAAACGAACGCAGAACAGAGTTCTAGTTCCTCATTTTCCCCTTTAACTGCGGACTGAGTTGAACAGCAACGCAGGCGGCTGGTATTTGTTACAGAATACTGCGAACATGGCGAACCCACCGGAGGCAACGACGTTTGCCTTTGACGCAGACTTTGTCCTCTCGATAATAGAGAGGAACAAACAACTTGTTGAGGAGGTGCGACAACTCTCCGTGCGAGTCGAAGGGTTCGCCGCGGCTAATGAGGGTCTCATGGCGCTCCAGAGGGAGAAAGCCAGCTGGGACGCGGAGGAGGCCGAAGCGATGGAGGAGGGAGGCAACACGTCGACCGACTCTTCCGCCGAAGGCGAAGACGAGGCCGCAGCGCAGGCAGAGGACGTCTGGAAGCCACGGACAAGGAAGCGTAGGAGGAACAGGCGTAAGGGGTCGAGCGCAAGCTCCTCCGACGCCGACGTCCATAAGGCGCCGAAGAAGACTCCGAACACAAATGGTTCCCCAGTGTCGCCCCAGGTCAGGCGTCGCCGTCCACCATCTCGACGCAGAAGGCATCCACCACCTGTACGGGGAAGGCGTCCACCACCTCGGTGGAGAGGACGTCTGCCACCGAAGCCACCTCGGAGGCAGCCGTCCGCCCCACCGCGACTACGAAGGACCCCCCACTGATCGTACTCCGCGATCAAGGGAAGTGGACCGAAGTTTCCCGGAAGCTGAGAGTACGCGACCTCAAAGTGAAGACGGCGTAACTCGTCGGAGATGGTGTCAGGATCCTGCCGGAAACGACGCAGGACTACCGCGAGATCCACAGACTCATGGAGGGAGGTGACTATGAATTTCATACTTACCGACTTCCAGAGGAGCGTCAACTACGGGCCGTGCTGCGAGGAAATCCAGCAGGAGTACCAATGAGCGACGTCGAGGAAGACCTGATAAAGCAGGGCGTCCAACCCACCAAGGTGTGCAGGATGACGGGAAGAAGGACGAGGAGACCGATGCTTCTTACCCTCCTCGAGGTGCCGCTGGAGCATCGTAAGGTGTTGCAGGTCACGACGTGCTGCCACCTAGTTGTCATGGTGGAGCCCCAGAAAGCGAGGAAGGGATCGTCGCAGTGCGACCGGTGCCAAAACTTCGGGCACGCGCAAGGCAAATGCCAGGCGGCGCCGCGCTGCGTTAAGTGCGGTAAGGGCCACCACACGCGCAATTGCAAGAGGGAGGAGTCAGCCCTGGCGAAGTGCGCTAAACGCGGCGGCTAACATCTGGCCAGCTAGCGAGGCGGCCAGCAAAAGGAGCCGCGAAGGACAGTCGACGCAGCCGACGACAGCGAGATCCCCAGCAGGAACAGCCCTGCGGACCGCTGCTCGCCGGGTGATGCCCCAGTTGAGCTTCGCACAGGCCGCAGCGGCCTCCCGCAGTGGAGCACCTGCGCAGTCGAGCGCAACGCGATCTCTGCCGCCGGCGACGACGCCGAGTGCAACGCTAGCCCCGCCGCCGGCGAGGACGCCGAGCTCCAGAACAACGGACGAAGCCCTGATGACGGAGATAATGGAGCGTAACACGCGTGTGCGTATCGACGCTTATCTTGAAAGCCATGGACTTATCCGGTCATGAATCCGAAGCCGACAAGGCCGTCCTTCCTGAAGACAGCTTCCTGGAACGTCAGGGGTGTCGAAAGTCGGAGACACGAAATAGGTGAACTCCTAGAACATGCACGCATCGACATCCTGGCAATCCAGGAAATACTGCTGAGCGAACGGACACGTGACCCGACCTACGATGGATTCACCACGTACAGAAGGGACAGAGGACGGCGCGGAGGCAAGAGGCAGTTCGTAGTCATCGGTGACATAAATGCCAAGTCTACGACATGGCATAGTAGAACTACGAATCGAAGAGGACGCACCCTGGACAGCTTCTCCGAAGATCACCACGACGTCATTACCAAGGGCCCCCACACCCCAACCTGGCGATCCTGAGGCGGGTTTACTTGCCGACGGAAATCGTCTCTCTCCAAGAGGGCTCTTCCGACCACAACCCGATCCTGCTGACGCTGGGCAACGAACCGGAGGAGGAGACCGGACCCACGAAAACCATCGTAGACTGGGACCAATTCCGGCACACGGTGCGAGGCGCCATAGGCCCGATTCCCGTCATCCGGACTAGGACGCATCTGGACCAAGCTATCTGCGACCTGATCACGAGCGTCAAAAACGCTCTGGCAGAAAATACGTGGGAGGTTCCCTACAGGGCTTGGAGCAGGTACGGTCAAATCACAGATTTCCTGCAGGACCTCATACGGGAGAAGAACAGAGCCCGAAGGAGAGCTCAGCGTACTCCAACCGCCGAGGCGCGAGCGGAGGCGAACAGATGGAGCCGCGAGGTGAAGTCTCGCCTCCAGGAACATCTTCGGGAACAGTGGGATCGACGTCTGGAGGAGCTGGACTCCCAACAACCCGGGTTCTGGAATCTGCAGAAAGCTCTGCGGAATAAACGTGGACCGATGCCACCGATCCATGGGGAGCGAGGAATCGTCTACACCCCCGCGAAAAGGCCGAGGCATTCGCCGACTGCCTGGAGCGGGAGTGTAGGGAGAACCACCACCCGGACGAGGACGACGACCACGAAGACATGATACGACGCGAGGCGGCGAGGATCCGGAGGACCCCAGCAGAGGGGACACTGGAACCTGCTACGACCGACGAAGTCTATCAGATCGTCCGCAGACTCAAGCAGAAGAAGGCGCCCGGAAGGGACGAGTTGAACAACCGCGCCCTTAAGCACCTCGGTCGTAAGAGTGTGGTCGCTCTAACCAGTATTATCAACGCCATGATGCATCCCCATTACTTCCCGGAGCAGTGGAAACACGCCATCATGGTGATGATACTATAACGAACGCCCCGTATAAGTTGCTGTTGTATGTAAAAACAATTGTAGTTGTTTATTAGATTGTAAAATATTAATATTGACATTAGTGTAGAACAAAATCTCTGTGTGTGTAAAAACTGCTATAATTTTGGGAGAGTAAAACCTTTGTATGTAAAAAGTGTTACAATACCTAAAATTAATAAAGACCTTCTGTTTCCACAGAATTACCGACGGATCAGTCTCCTTCCCGCTATCAGCAAGATCGCGGAGAGGGTGATCTACAGGACATTTCTCGAAGCCACCGAGGAGCTACAGGTTCTTCCCGACGAGCAGTTCGGCTTCAGAGCGCAACATTCGGCCGAACTCCAAGTTTGGAGGTTGGTCGAACAAGCTAACACGGAGCTGAGCCGCCGACGAGTCACCGGAGTCCTCTTCCTAGACGTCGCCAAGGCCTTCGGCCGGGTATGGCACGACGTCCTCGTTTACAAGATGCCCACCCTGGGGTACCCAGGACCCCTCGTGAGGATCATCGACTCATTCTTACGAGGCAGGAAACTGCAAGTGAGAGTGGGTCACGAGCTGCCTACTACCCGCACCCCGGAGGCCGGAGTACCACAAGGAGCCGTCCTATCATCGCTGTTGTACTCCATCTACCCTTCTGACGCCTCCAAGTCCGAGACCACTACGTTGTCTCTGTTCGCAGACGACACGGCCATCGCAGCCAGCTCTCGCAGCGCCGACCTGGCAACCCGCTACCTCCAGCGTGCGGTCGATAAACTCGGGGACTAGTGAGCCAAGTGGAAGATCGAGATTAACGGGAACAAGAGCCCGGCGCTCTTGATACAATGTCGACGGCAGCGACCGACGGGACACATCCGACTGAGAAACGAAGACGTCGAATGGAAGGACACCGCGAAGTTCCTCGGCGTCACGATGGACAAGGGACTCACCTGGAAACATCACATCGATTCGACGATAACGAAGGCGAGAGCTGCGCGCGCCAAACTTTATCCCCTGATAGGGAGGCGAAGCGCACTTCACCTAAGGGAGAAACTGAGGTTGATCGAGACCATCATCCTGCCGATCCTGACCTACGTTTCCGTGGCATGGGGCCACGCCGCCAAGACCCACGTCTACAGAATCCAAGCCCAGGAATCCATAGCGCTGCGCTGCGCAGTGGACGCCCCCTGGTACGTGAGCAACCGACGTATTCTGCAGGACCTCGAACACCAGCCGCTTAGGGAACGGATGAGAGAGGGAGCAGAGTAGTTCTTCCTTAAAGCGGAGGATCATCCGAATCCGCTTGTACGGCAGGCGGTGGATTACGACCCCCGCTTCAGGGAACGATATCGGCGCCCCAGGACCCAGATCGTAGTCGAGGACGACCAGGATTGAATATCACCGATTACGACAACACTGACTTTGACGCCATCGATGTGATCGATAAGGTTCCTCTAAGGAACCCTAAGCAGCCCTAGCCCCTCCAAGGACCGCCACGCCCCGCTCGAGGCTGAGCAGGAGCCCCGACAGGAGCCCCTTTAAGGAGCCACCAACCGGAGCCTGCCCAGGACCACCCCGAGAAGAAGCCCCCCGACGCCGACCACCCAGGACCGTCAAACAGATCTCGTGGCAGCCCAGCTGCCGGTCCCGCCCCCCCCACGCCCCGACGGCCCCGAAGTCTCTCCAGGGCGGAACGGGCCAACCCACATGGCTGAATCGCGGTTTTCTGCCGTTTCCCGCGACCGTAACCAGAATTGGCAGCCACCTCCCGAGGGATTCAGAGGGCCGCAGCCTTCCCCCTCACAAACTCCCGTACATATAATGTACCATAATTATGTTAACTTTTGTATATTGTATAACTTAGTTAGGACGATGCTATAGGCTTATTTTTGTATATACGTAGCGATAGTAGTAATATAAAGATTTTAGAAGTCAAATGTGCCCCTCGTCGGCACTGGCGTGGCCCTAATAAACTTGCAGACTTCGAACATGTCGTTCAGGTTGCGCATGGGTTGCTCGTTTATGATCGCCAAGGATTCCCATGCAAGATAGAGGTAACCCATTGCCGGAAACGGGTTCCTGCCTAAACGTAAATGTCGCAGTTTAAAAACCTGGATGATATGTTATCTTCAGATGAAAAGTTTCAATTAAACGATAATTGGACATAACGGAAATATTTTCAAAGCCGTTTCTGAGTATCTACCATTCAAGTTATGTAATACTGACATTTATGTCTTTTGGCTAGTGATGACTAAGGCTGGGCAAAAGCATAACAGCATATTTTTTTATTTATGGGTATATTTAGATCAAAATCATCTATTTACGTATTACACGACTTTTTTAGTTAAAGAAATAAGCCTGAGTTAGCATATTTTGGAGTTTTAGAACATAAGCTCATACAGGGCCCATATTTTAACATGAAAGAGCATATCCGAGCATATTTTCGTCATTTTTGCTGCAAATTCCTAAAACACAACTCGCTTCCACCACAACGTATCGTAACTAGATGGGGAACATGGATTGAGGCAGCGTTGTTTTATGCTGAGCATACTGGAAAATTCTCAAGTGGAGTTCAAAGTTTTGATACAACTTCTAGACAGTGTATAGAGGATTGTAAACAACTTTTTGAAAATCTGAATTAATTATTCAATTAAATTTCATTACAGCCAATTTTAGCTAAATTCAAATAACTTAAAAAAATAAAAACTAGAAGAACAAAATCTTCTATCAGAGTCACTCTCATTAGTGGAAAATTTTCATGATCATATAAAAACGTTCACGGATATCTGAAAAACCGAATACGTTTTTTACAAAAAATTGTGATTTAGCTTTATTGCAATATGCCCGAAAAGTAATTGATAGAGAGGATCCGTTCAAATCATGTATTAATCAGATACCAGATGGTTTTGGAAAAATCTTACCTATTTAAATATTGCCATATTATGTCATGTGACGTTGGAAGGAGTTTTTAGCGATACAAAAATATCCTACAAGACAATAGAAGAAGTTTTCTTTCAGAAAATCTTGAAAAGCGCATGATTATTTATTGCAGTAATTTTATTTATTTAGGTTGTTAGTTATCGTTTTCATTTTTTTGTAAATCTATTATTTCAGGTTAAATGTGTACTTATATTGTATTTTTTTATTTGTAAAATAATTAAAAAATAAATATTTAAAGTTGTTTTCCCTTTGTTTTTAGTATTATACCCTACATTGTTATTTTAAATATTGGGGAAAGAATTAGGCAAATCAAGTTGATGTCGTAAAGTGATCGCTGCTTGTGATTAATTAAACTCACTTTTTTGAATACTTCTAATAGATTAATTTTTCTATAATTGCACTAATAAGAAAATGAGTTTTTTTGTGGCAATAAAAAATATGCAACGAGCTTTACAAATTTAGGCATATCTTGTACATAATACGTAACAACATCCACATTTGAAGTCATATTTTAGAGTTATATAGCATATTTAAAGTAGCTATTTTTCACCGTATAGAAAGTGCGTATAATGACCAATTATTACGGCCTATTTGCCCAGCCTTAGTGATGACTTTACCGTCTATAATGTGGCCGTCAACATAGTCCCAATTCTTGTTTTTAAGGAATACTGCAATCCTCCTGATCCCGGATTTCTTCTGGTATACTGTCTCGCGATTGAACTTGCAGTCGTAGTACTCCCTCCGGTGATCCCATTTGATGTAAGGCGAGATCAACTCCGTACCGTTCGACACCGGAAAGGACACCTCTGGGTAGAGTTTCCAAAGTTGGGGTATGCAACCGTTGCAATACAAACTGTGAAACGGTAAAATATATCAAATTATAATACCAATTTGGAATGAATTTACTCACTCTCCCATGGACTTCAGGAAGTTCCCCAAATGATCCTTCTTGTCCTGGGGGAACAACGACAGGAATTTCCTCCCATTGCTCTCTTCGTTTAGAGGGACGTTACCGATCATCAGTACCAGTGAGTTGGGAGTGATTGCATTGAGGTCGATGCTCGACTTGGGCTTGAGGAGGAATTTGTAGAAATATTCGGCATTAGCGCGCTCCTCTTTGTTGTTCCTGAGCTACATTTTCGGGTACTTGATTATACCGGACAAGTCCTGCAGGCACCTTCTCTCTGAGGGATGGAACACTGTGAGTAATTCCGTACTTACCTACAAAGTGTTTCACTAGTGTATTTCAGAATTATTTACCGTAAGGTCTTTCATGGACATTTTTCGTTTTCAGATAAATTTCATCGAAATTTAGTGGAATGTTTTATTACTTTCACCGATATAGTGGTGTTCTAGATAGAACTTACCCCAATGCATCAATACATAATGTGGACATTAAAAGAATAACTAAAGCAAAGCAACATTAAAATACTTGGATCTAACAAAGCTGGATCGTAACTTGTGTACGGCAGCCTAAAACCTTAACAACTCAAGGAAGTCGAAGCAAACTGAACCTGTCTAGAATACCAGCCTACAGTGGACAGAGCTGATCCCTAAGCCCCTGAAGGATTTCAAAGGATTATTTGCGAAATCCCAAAACTAAATTTATATCTGACAGAAATCAAGTAACGCTAGTTACGTCCAACGACCTGCACGACTCAGCACTTCGACGTCCGATTCTAAGAAACTAAAAGATAATGTTTAATTGTTTTGCTGACATATGTATTTTGTTAATCTTGTTGCCTTACGCCGTTTGCATTCAGATTCATTCTCATTTTCGCCTGCAAACTGTAAGCATCGCGCTTTACATAAATAAAATTTTTTAAAAAGACCGTTTCCGAGTTTCCGAATTTAATTGGCGCAGTCAGTAGGATTCAAGTCCCACCGATTCATCGCGAATTCGTTGTGAGTGTCAACTCTTAGGGGCTGCATAGGATCCACGAAGAAGGGACATCGGAGAGACGATCGGGACCAGAGTACGGGAGCCATCCACAAACCGGTGAGCCATCCTTTACCTTCCCAACCTTAAGGCGAAAATTTGAATCGCGATCAATGCATATGATCAAACTATAAGTTGAATTGTTACCAATTGCGTTTCGAAATTCGTCAAGGCATATGACATTTTTTGAGACATACAATTAGAAATAACGTAGTACAATTAAGAGACAAAGAAATAAGTTGAAAATGAATGCAGGAAATGCTGCAAACGCTCCGGCAGGCGCTGCCGAGAGACAAGTTAATTATCAATTACTTAGATTATATATAGATACTATACCTAATTTTAGTGGAAACGACGACTACACATTAGAAGTTTTTCTTGATCATTGTGACTCATTGATAAACACTTACAGAAATCAATTAAACCCTAATGACCCATTAAATGCTTTTTTAATTAGAGCGATCATTAGTAAACTTAATGGTAAAGCTTTAATGTTGATAGGTAGTAGACCCGAAATTAGAACTTGGGATCACCTTAAAGCTTTACTCCGGATTTGGATGGTTTAGTTCAAGAACTAATCGTTTCAAGACCTTACAAAAACGAATCATTTTCCCAATTCGGTCAAAGAATTAAGAAAAGTAGAAGAGCCATTGCTTCAAAATTAATGTCGATGAACCTCACCGCCGCAGAACTCGCTTTCAAAATTTCTAACTACGATGAACTTTCTCTAAAAACGTATATCCGCGGACTTTCGGGAAGAATTCAAGACATGGTTAGACTTAGAAACCCTAATACGTTAGAATTAGCGATTTCGTATGTTCTAGAAGAGGAAAATTTCCTTCATAATCAAAGACAAGCAGGTTTTGCACCAGAACCACCTCAAGGTCACAAATCTACGTACAGACCGCCCACTCATATTAACCCATCTAATCATTTTGTTAGGCCAAACGTTCCTCGATATCCGATCATTAACCAAAATCTAATTCCGACTTTCCAGAGACCCTATATAATGAATCCACTGACTCATTTCATGAATCAAAATTATCGACCGATAAATTCTTTTTCCCCTTATCCGCAAATCAGACAGAAATTTCCCCTTACAACCTATTAATATCCAGCCAAAGCCGAATTATCAACAACCCAGATTTCTCTCTAATCGCGAAGTTTTTGGACCACCTCGAGACGTATTTAAACCAACCGGTATAGTACCCCAAAACAAACCGGAACCAATGTCCATCTCGACAAGAAACACTTCCATTCAAAAACCGAACAACCAAAATTTCGCTGCTAACAAAATTTATAATATCGAGACGAATGATCCTTATTCTAATGCTTTTGTACAATTCGACAATGCTTTTGAAAACTACAACTACTCTGTAAATCCTGAAATTAATGCCGAACAATATGGTAACACCCCACAAATTGCCGACTATCACTTTGATAGCTATTCGTATGATCAAAATTATCAAATTTCCGATAATCCATCAGACGAATGTCAAGGTACAGGTTCGACTATTGCCGATAGAAATGGGGAGCAAAATTTTTGTCAGGCTCCGACCCCACCGAACGCGACGTAATACTTCTTAATCATCTTCAAAACGATTTACCTTACATTTACATTCCAGAACTTGACGCAAAATTTCTACTTGACACCGGAAGTACTCGCAGTTTGATCAGTAACAAATTGGCACACAAATTTTACGAAAACAAAATATATAAAGAAGATTTTCATATTCAAACTTCTCATGATGTCAGTTTGCACAATGAAGTTGCGATTATACAATTATTCAGTATTTTTAATACAAATGAAACTCATAAATTTTTTATTTTTGACTTTAACGCGAAATATGATGGACTTATTGGAATGGATCTTTTATATCAATTGCAGGCCGTAATTGATATAAAGCAGAAGTTACTCATGACACCACTAGCATTAGTACCTCTCTATTTTGACGATAATCAGTCAAATTCCTCTTTCATGATTTCTAATTTTAATCACAAGATAAAAATTTTACCCACAACTCAACAAGTAGTCAAACTTCCAGTTCGTCCTGAGAATGGAATACGTAAAATAGTTTACAAAAAGGGTAGACTGAATACCAACGCATATGCTTTATCTAGAATTAAAATTAACACTCATGAAACCGAATCGATAATAAACAATCCCGGCGACATCAATGAAGACATTCAAGATTATGTTAGGGAACTCTCGACTAATCCGGAACTACCAGAGTTAAACGAATCCGACTTATCTCTCTTGCAAAACGAAGACACAAATTCTAAAATAAATGTTATCTCTGATGTACAAATTCAATCCCCTGTAATATGTCAAACTAACCCTGAATCCTCAGACGGTCAAACACCTCATTCTCTCTCAATAAACTTAGCTAGCAACGGAATCCAGATTCTAGACGATATCGTAAATTCAAAACCAAATCAGATACATATTTTCGAGAATAAATCAAAAAATCTATTAGTTAAACAAGAGAATTTCTGTTCACAAAAGGTACTTATCGCCAAGCTACCATTACAAGATAATGAGACGTTAATTTTCGACCTCTTGAAAAATTATTTGAAACCAACAACTTCTTACTACATTTTCTTCGACGATGTTAAATTCATTCCAAATTTCTCTAAAGTTTATTCAGAAAAATTTGACGTTCGTACTTGGAAATTAATTCGTTGCACTAAACTGGTCAACACGATTAATGACCTCGAAGAACAAATTTTTCTCATAAAGGCTCATCATGAAGGTACGACCAATCACCGTGGCATTGTAGAAACGTTTCAATACCTAAAAAGAAATTATTATTGGCCAAAAATGAAAGAAACAATAACAACATTTATAAATTCATGCGACATTTGTCAAAGAGCGAAATATTCTCGACATAAACCTTATGTCCCATTATCTCTAACCGAAACTCCATCTAAACCTTTTGAATTGCTACATATAGACACTTTTATTTTTAATGCAAAAATCTATTTCACCCTAGTGGACTCTTTCTCGAAATTTGCCCAAGCAATACCTATAACCGGAAAAACCGCTATTCACATATGTGATGCACTATCTAAACATTTTGCAAGTTTTGGTACCCCTCAAAAAATTGTCGTAGATAGCGGACGCGAATTCAACAACGATACAGTAAAAGAGTTATTAAATCTACACAAAATTAAAGTACATTTCACGACACCTGGTCACCATGAATCTAATAGTATTGTCGAACGTTTTCATTCCACGCTCATTGAACATTTGAGAATTTTAAAAGAAAAACATCCTAACGAAAACGATCTGATTAATTATGCGGTATTAGGATATAATAGTTCTATACACAGTTCCACCGGCTTCACACCATTTGAGCTAGTATTTAGTCATACAAATTCCCGAAACTCTGAAGAAATATTCACAACTAAAGAATTGTTTTCAAATTACGTACAAAATCATAAACAGAAATTAACAGACGTTTACAAAAACGTCAAACAAAAGTTAGAGTCACGAAAAGAAAAAATCGTTTCAAAAGCCAACGTTCAAGGTGACATAAATGCTGAGTTTAAGATTAACCAAAAAGTTTTTAAAAAGAATCCACTGAATCGTAATAAAAAACATAACAAATTTTTAGGGCCCTACACTATTACTAAATTACTTGATCACAATAAAGTTGAAATTCGAAACCCAAAAAATAAAATTGAAACCATTCATATTAAAGAGTTAAGAAAACCTAAATTGTTACAGGATAACAATGACGATGATCCTCGTTCTGATGCTGATAGCGAAATTGAACTGACGAAACTAACCGATTCCCCCGGTATTCTCCCTTTTAAACTAGGTACTGCTCGTTTGGTAAATAGAAAACATGTTTTTCTACATGAAATTAATTTGGAAAAATTAGAATCTGTAATAGACAATTTAATAAGTGCATACGAAGCATTAAAGTTATCCGTCTCCAATACACAACTAATCCTCTTAAACAGCTTATACAATCATTATGAACACCTAAAACCTCTCGTTGACGAAATCTCCTTGAAATTCAAAAACATTAAACCTGAACAAAACTTCAGAACTAAACGTGGCCTAATAAATTTAGGTGGTACGGTTCAAAAATGGCTATTTGGCACCCTTGACGCTAAAGACGGTGAAAGATACGACAAAACTATAGATATCTTAAAACGAAATCAACAAAGACTTGTATCAGAAATGAACATCCAAATTTCCTTGTCCAAGCACCTTTCGGAGAAATATTCAAATACTTTAGAAAAGATAATTCAAAATCAAGAAAAACTGTCTAAATACGTTAACGACTATCAAGAACAAATATATAACATCTCTAATCAATTTTATAGATATTCAATGTATTTAGGTAATCTAAACGAATTGTTTTTAAACGCACATTTAATCATCACCTTTCTGGATAACTTGGAAAATGCTATAACGTTCGCAAATCTGCATGTAATTCATCCTGATATTTTAACGATCCCGAACTTAAAAGATATGTTAAAAGAACTTCAGTCCTTTTACAATAAAGAAGAGATTTTAAATGTAAATTTACATTCCTGGTATTCTATAATTAAATCAAATTGTTATTATCGCAAAGATAAAATTATTTTCGCCTTAGAGATTCCTATATTTCACCATAAGATCTACCAGTACTTTCATCTCCTACCGATACCAACAATCAAAAACACAATTATCATTCCACCGAAACCTTATCTGGCTCTAGAAGAAAAAACCTTCCAATACATGGATGAAAAATGTACGCTCATAGAAACTACCCACGTCTGTTACCACGAAGAACTTAAATTTGTCAACGCGAACGACTGCATAACATCTCTTATCCAAGATGGACCTGCCCACTGTCAAGAATTTCCCATCGAACCACCAATTCTCATCTTTAACAAAATTAACGATGAATATATGATCGTCGTGAGCCAAGAGGAAATACGGATGAAGTCACAGTGCCCTGATGAAGAAACTATCACCGTGCAAGGCAACGTCTTATTACACATCCCATGGAATTGCAGCATCCTATATGGCACAATGAAATTTGGTAATAGCCAATCCTCCACCACCGAAAAACCGATGATATTGCCAAAAATCAATCACCAATCAACAATCGTCGAAATAAAGAAGAGGGAACCACTTCGGATAAATGACATCCCCTTAGAGGAATTACACCGCCTTTCGAAACAAATTGAAGCCACCAGTAGCCTGTCACTTGAAGATACCAACCCGAAAACTACCACCTGGCTATCCTGGACCAGTCTGATAACAATATTGAACTTGATAGCAGTTCTCGCCGGATCTAAACTCAAGAAGATAATCCAACGAGCCATTGATCATCAAATCAATCCAAGCGATCAACCTCCTCCGGTCCTTTTCCAGCCCGAAGTCGAAGCTTAGGGGGGAGGAGTTACGTCCCACGTACCTGCACGACTCAGCACTTCGACGTCCGATTCTAAGAAACTAAAAGATAATGTTTAATTGTTTTGCTGACATATGTATTTTGTTAATCTTGTTGCCTTACGCCGTTTGCATTCAGATTCATTCTCATTTTCGCCTGCAAACTGTAAGCATCGCGCTTTACATAAATAAAATTTTTTAAAAAGACCGTTTCCGAGTTTCCGAATTTAATTCGCTACTAAATAATGACTCACGAGGTAATTGAACGGGAATACCGTTCCTTAAACGAGCTAAGTTAATAGTAAATGGAGTTGCTACTGAAACAAAATGGAAGGACTACTCAGATGGCTGTGAGATTTCTGATGGGACTTCTTAATTCCACCAATATACGAACACGATAGGTCTGCAAGAATTTTAGATTCGGCGATTAAGAGGAGGAAAGCTCTGACCCTTACTGGGAAGATGTAGTAAGACTAAAATATCTACTACTTACTGTAGTGAAACCAGTGGCGTACCATACTTATACTGCGCCACTGATAAAATTAAGGACTGTACATTAGAAGCACGTTGGGCAACAGCAAGATGTAATCAACTCTCAAGGATATTAAGAGTAAATATGAATAATGATGAAAGGGTCAATTTGCAGCAGTGGACGTAGATAGCTGATTCTATTCATGGCTATGATTCCTCTTTAGGAT
Source organism: Cryptocephalus primarius (assembly GCA_963576515.1). Taxonomy (NCBI): domain Eukaryota; kingdom Metazoa; phylum Arthropoda; class Insecta; order Coleoptera; family Chrysomelidae; genus Cryptocephalus; species Cryptocephalus primarius. The sequence goes on along the minus strand of OY754940.1, from coordinate 16,348,747 downwards.
TTCTCAAATGTGAATATTCCATTTCAACATTCGATACTTACGGATTTTAGTGAGCTCGTCGTCCGAAGACCTGAACGACTCCTTGTTGGCTTGCTGCTTCCGCTTGAGGCTATCGAGCGCGTTGTTGAATACGAGGGCGCAGCTGATGGTCTCATGGAGGTCGAGGACGCCGTCGAAGTAGGCGGCCACCAGCTCGCCGTAAGAGTAACCAGAATGGCAGAACGGCTTCACGTCGGAGATCCTGAGAACGTCGACCAGAGCGATGCCGACGATGACGCCATAGAAGACGTGGTAATGGGAAAAATTCAAGTGGCTCGAACTTCTGGAGAAGGCGGCAACCACGTCGATCTCGTTTGCAGGGAGGCGCTGCTGGACTCTGGACAATAGGGTTTGGTAGAATTGGTAAAGGCCATTTCATGCGAGTTGAGAAAGAGTGTTCGAGTCAAATCATTGGCGAAACACCATACCTTTTGTGTGGATCGAATTTAAATTAACCACTGATAACGAAGGAAATTATGTTCAGGAGGGTTACCTTGTACTTCTTTGATATATTTGGATACCCTGTTCCTTAACTAAAATAGTTATTGGAATTTAATTTTGTGAAATATCCCTGAAACTGACCAAATTTAAGGGAAGTACTTTACAATGCTATACGCTATTTTGATACGACCAACTGATACATAGCCTAAAATGATTCGCATTAATTCAAGTCAATTACAAGTCAAGGAAGCAAGATCGCATTCTTGGTTATTTTGATTTCGTTGAGTGTGAATTTTATCGCAATGATACTTTATTCAACTATAGAAATGGGAGCTACTGGAAATGATGAATAGCATTTTTGGACGACGATACCGGAATTGATCACACGGCCGGCCAGCCAATGGCAGGCGACCGGCAGGCCAATACGGACAAGTTCAGACCAGCATAGACTAATACAGGCGACTGCAGGCGACTGCACAAGTGGTACGTAACCAGTCCTCTTTGTAAGGACAATGGTTAAATGATTTTAATGACATGAAGACCTCCCAAATATTTTTTAAAATAAGGTCGATATGGAACTATTAAATCTACAGGACTTTATACTCTAATGCGCGCGATCAACCAGGTTTAAAAAATAATCCATTACCTGTGCAAAGATTCCAGTAAGGTAGGAAGGTAGACAATTAGTTTGTTTCCAATGTCGAACCAATTGATGATCTCGCCTAAGACGAGGTAGAGTGGAGTGAGTCTTTTAGGATAGAAGTTAGCACGCCTACATATTTCCCCAGTTTCTGAGATTATGGTGTAGCCTCTGTAGATGTGCGTAGGGATGTTCATCCTCAAAACCTCATGTAGCAACCTGATGCGCTCCGGATCGAACACGCAGACTATCCTCGGCAAGGAATCAGAGTACGACTTAGGTTTCTCCTTATTGAATTTCTCGAGGAGGACGTGGCAGTTGCTTTGTCCGAAACTGAAGTTGTTCACTCCTAATAATACCATATAACAAATAGCAGTATAGGGATCGAAACAAAAAACAGTACAAATTGCCTCGGAGAATTTGATTCCTCCTCAAGGAATTGGAGAAACATCAGTAACTTACATCAATCTTCTACCATCTGACAGCGGTATTTTTTCGCTTACTACCTTGAACCAACCTTCGACTAGCCCGACAGTTTCCTTCCTGGGTACTGAGAAGTTTATGTTTGGTGGTAGGAATCTGGAATGAAAAACCGATGATCGACTAAAATAGCAGATTACTACTAAACCTGATACCTGCATATCTTACGTATCTTAATTACGGAAGAGATCCCCGATCCTGCCTCTGAGTGACCAATATTGGACTTTACTGACCCAATATAAAGTGGTTCTGATTTGTTCTTCGTGAACACGTGGTCCAGGGCATTACACTCTTCTGTGTCTCCCACCAAGGTACCTTGAGAGAAAGCATAGTTAAAGACTAATTTAGATGAGAAGTGCTTCCGAATATAAAGGAACTTTTCAAGATTTTGCTATACTGTGAAGATGCTGCAGCTTCTTTGAAAGCACTTGGGGACATTTCTAAGAGATGTATTTTTCTCCAGCCACTGTTTCAAAAGAATAATTTTGAAAGAAAACAGAAAAATGCGAAACAACTGTGTTGGTCGTGTTTAATGGGTAACTACGAGAGAAGGTAGTTAGCTAGAATTAAACATGCCTTTTGAGCATCCGATCACATTAACCAAAATGAATTCATAACGGTTTGATACATAGTAACGACATGCTTAGCTGGGCTCTCTGAATCAAATTATATTAATGGCCAGATGGCATAATCAATAGGTGAGCACATAAATTATTACCTTCTCATGGCGAAGCAAGTAACATGGAACAAAGCTCTCACGCTGAACCCTCCTACCTGTCCCGTGTGCTTCTACGAAGCTAATGTTCGCCGGGTCGATCTCACACTCTTCACGTGGATAAGAGTTGCGTAGTTACGCTTCGCGTTCTTCGCCTTCTGTAAGATTGTGATGTTCTAGGAGTCGCTCCTCACGTAGCCGTTACCGTTTTGATCGAACACCTTGCAACTGCCGCCCCAGCTGAGCACCCCGAGTCTGGGACAAGAGAGGAAACGGTCTTAATTGGCGTGGAGATAGTTTTGGGTATGCTGTACATGTCTCCAAAGTCTGCTAGTGGTTAGGGTAAAGAAGTGTGGGGGTTCGAAACGGCATCATCAAACATTTTTTTATAACGGTCAAAACAGACTCTTTCCCTACAACCAAGCATTAAATGCCTTGTTGTAGAAGAGGAAAAAGGGTAATTGCTCATCATAACAATGTACATGGAGAACATTCCTTAAAAATATCTGTGAATCTCGAAGTTAAACATCCGCGTCAAAGTAGATAATTTAGAGAGAGATAATTGAACCTCAATAAAAAGTACCGTTAGACTTACGTTAATATTTCCTGGGAAAATCGAAGCACAGCTCAAAGTAGAAATTCGCAGTTGGTACTTTTTACCCCGTCCCGTGGCCAATAACAGCGACACACAGGGCGCGCAGTCACGCCCTCCATTCTCACTTAGTAATTCGCCAACGCCTCCATTGGCTAAGGATCGATAAGAAACGATTTTGGCTGTATTTGGAATAGACACTTCTAGAATAGGACACATGGACAGTTTAAAAGACAACTGCAAGGAACTATGAAGATTTGGGGCGTCTCTTAAAGTAGAGACATTTCGTTGGAAATAAAGAGAAATGTCCTTTTCAATCTATTAAGGAACTTTGAAAGAAGGTAGTCATTGAAATTGGTTGAAAGTCGACGTAGAAATATTCACAAAATTATATTTAATTTTTTTCAAAGAGCTAAAAAATATATAAACGTCACTTTGAATAGAACTCCTTACTGTCAAAATAAATAAGGTGGATGGTTCATTGGCAGAAATATGCAAGAAGGATTAACGCTGATGATTTTAACTGGAACACACGAAAACAGTGTTCAGTCGAAGGAGGAAACTTGGAATGATTGAACCATGCTGGGAACACATTTCTAAGATAGCCTCTTACAGTGGAACAAACAAATATGGTAAGTCTAGTCCAGGAAGAGTACTGTAAACTGGTGAGAGTAGAAATTGATTAACAGTTAACCTGGAGATGTCTTCTCCACCTTAATCTTACTCCTAAGTAACAGCTAAGGTGTTGAGTCTTTCATAGTGGGCAAATTTGCTAACATATTGAACAAAGTGACTAGTTCAGTACAAGAAAAATAGTCAATTGAAATTGATTGCGAGTTAATGCGAAGGCATTTTGGACATACTCATTCTATTTCTAATAAGCAATAGGGAATTCTTTAATTGCAGCAAGAAGAGGTCTGAACAGTGGTCTGAATTGGGTATAGAAGCAGTTTGTGTTGAAGTGCCTTAGTTTCCAAAGGTGTGTTCCAAAGGTGTGTAATTTCCGCCTGGCGAATTCGACGTCCTCACCTGACAAACTGCAAAGAGACGAATGCGTGGCAGCACAGGCTGACACCGCCAACGATTGCGGTGTCCACTAAGTCGTTTCTTATGGCTCTGTACGCGTGTTCTAAGGCATAGAGGGAACTGCTGCACACTGTATCGGTTATATAAGAAGGTCCGTATAGCTTCAGAAACGAGCTGATCTTGTTGACGACCATCATCCTGGTCGCACTGAAACATAATACCCGGATTAGTTACATAGTTACTATCGTTTGCTAAGATTTATGAAGAAGGGCTCCGAATTACCAAGTGCAGGAAAGATTTCATAGCTCTTGGCCCCTTTTGCTCGTACTTAGTGTTTCGTCGTGTCGTAACAACCTCAGCTCATGGGTCATCGTCTTGTCCCACAGTCCGTCACAGTCTTGTCTTATGTGACTTTCTTCAGACTTAACGTTATCAGTATTGGTAACTCAAGGAAGTACTCACGATTGGATTACGTTAGTTTAAGTTGGAATTACATTTAACTTACCCTATGAAGGAATTCCAGTGTGGGATGTCAACGAAGAATTTCCTTTCGGTCTCACTGAAGGACAGCCCGATGAAGACACATGTCCTTGTACATTCTAGGTCGGAAGGATAAATGCCCGCGTCGTAGAGCGCTTCTATGGTGCTCTCGAGGGCCATCCTCTGCATGGGTTCGATATTTTGCACACAGTCATAGTGCATGCCTGTGGAGTAACATACGTAGCGGTTTTAAAACAAAGACGTAAGTCGATGTATGACGAACATAGACGTAAGTATGACGAATTTTAGAGCAATCCTGGAGTCCAGAAAAGACAATACAGAAAAATTGTGTTTTTGGAATAAGGAAAAAATTTGATTTGCTTCGAATTGACTCTTCTATAAGTCGTCAGAAAATCTGTTGTTCAATGAAAATATGTCATTACCGAAGAACCCTGCATCGAATCTATTTATTACTGGTAGAGTCCCGGTGCATAGCGGCAGCTCGGGGTGATCCATTTCCCATCTGTGGCTCGGCGTCACCAAATTCACTTTGTTGAACAGGTTGGACGTGAACTGTTTGATGTTGAGCGACTCGGGGAACATGCCGGCCATGCCTGGAAAACGATGATCCAGGAAATTTCCTATCTGGAGTGTGCCGTTTCGAGAACTTACCCGAAATGACGACCTCTTCCCCAGGGGGAGGGTGTGAGAGGTATCTTCCCTCGGCTAAGCAGGTGTCGACACATTTGTCGTTCTTGGCGGTTTCCTTGACGTCAGCCATGTTGTACAGCTACCTGAAATCAGATACTGTCAGAAATAATAACAGGTGATCGTTTTATGCTATCAGAAGGTAACCCAGTAACATGCTCAAGCTAGAAATGGAGTAGTAATGATTGTTAACAACAAAATTGAGGATGATGTCATAGGACATAAAGAAGTTAGTGACAGGATACTTCCAGTGATTAGTTCAGGTAAATGATTCCAAGAATGGGGTGTTAATGAGCTGTGGGGAAGTCAAAACGCCTTTGAAACTTCCGATTTAAAGTGTGAAAGACAAGAGAAAACAAGCAAACCTGTGGAATTATAGAGAACGTCCGGAAACCAAAAGCCTGGATTTGGTGATAACATACAGTTAAGTATTGACAATAAACGTGGCTCTCAGGAAAGACACACACATATAACTATCATTAATAGGTGAGGGATTTGAACAACACTCCTAGAATATTGGACCTGGAGAGCTCTTTCAAAAAATCATGCTTATGAAAAAGACCTTCCAACCACGTTGTTTCCTGATAAAAGTAGAATTTGGTGTAACACTCATAAATAACTCTGGTGTAGTTGTCAGATGGAGAGGATCTTTGCTGGAAGAATTGGCATTGCTACAGAAACGCTGTAAAGCTTCAGACGAGATATGCACAACAATGCTTCTAATTTCATTTGCACAAACCTTATTAGGTATAAAATACTTTTAAATTCTTAATAGTGTATAAATTATTTTTTACTGCTATTGTAACTGCAATTTTTTTATTCCGTTTTTGTTTATAATTTATCACGATTTGTAATTTATATCGCAATTTGTTTTTTCTGAGATTAATCTACCACATTACCTGTATACTACTAAGTGAGGGCCCTTAATAGGGAAAAATGAAGTAAAAATAATACAGGAACGCTTAAAACGTTACCTCTTTCTTCATCTTGGATTCTTAAAGTCATTAAGCATACGAATTCCGCCTAAATGGCGGAACAAAATATTGTCTAAACATATTATATTTCATTGGATGAATTATTATTGCCATATCAAGAAATGCAAATGTTAGTTGGATAGCAAAAAGTAAAAATGCCTTCACAAAATCACTGTTTTCACAAGAGTCGTTGTAAAAAGTGTATCAGTATGCATGATCAGGATTATTATTATTACTTTTAATTTTTTTTTTAGAATAATTTAATCTTTTTTGCAAATACTTTACGTATCTCGTATTTGAGATCGCGAAAATCACCAGAGAGTAAACATGAAAATCAACGGAAAGCACTCAACATACGTTGCGTTTAATAAATAACTGTTCATTCATTGCAAATTTATGTTAATTGAATATCAAAATGACCCATGTGTATTCCGGAAATCCGGGACAGAATGTATTAGTAATATTAGTAAAACAAATGTCACAATGGCTTCACGGCAAATGCACAATGGCTTATGATTGGCAGTGGTGAAATTTGGTGTCTACACCCATTGCTATGATCCATTAAATATATTTCATACAATTTCTGCTCCATCGGCAAGGAAGTTTGGTGATTTTTAAATTTCACTCTAATTTGTATGCTAATCGTATACTCACTATGATATTATTCGCCACAACAAATGTTAGGAGTATTTGAGCCTAAATCCTGAGAATTTTAATATTATATTTACTTCATTTCATTGAAAAGATTTGTGATTTTAATGATCATATATCGAACCCAATTTCTAAGAGTAGTTAATTAATTTACATGTATACACTAATTTGCCAAAATATTTAGACACATGTTAATAGTATTGTTAGTGAATTTACTGCACCAAAAATGTCAAATATAAATGTAGAGGAATCTTTCACACTTCGAACAATATAAAACCATGTGAAGCATTTGTAACCATATCTTTGTAGAGATCATTTTTAATGTCATAGTGAAAGAATTACTTGGTGAAAATCTTTGTACAATGAACGAATCGCAGAGGATCGTAAGCTGTTGAATTAGATGCATGTAGTGAAAAATGAAGGAAAGAGAAGGAAAGCCAACATGTAATGAACTACAAACGATACAGAAAAGATCAAATTGCTATGATATGGGCAATTAAGGGGAATGCAAACAAACAAATGGACTCAAAGGGTATGGCAATGGATAGAAAAGTAAAAACATTAACAATTGACAAATATGTCAATGTTATTATCAAAAGTAAACTACTGAACCCTGAATAAATGAGAATCTACATTCTGTGACCTTTGTTGATTTTTCGATAGTCAGTAGATTCTTCCTGAGGATTTAAATAGGATGGTATCTCTGATAATTTTATTAAAAGGAACTTGAACCAGTTTCTGTGCTGATGATACCAGTTTAATAGTGACGACGTATGAGCAAGGATTAATAGAAACTACGATGAATGTGCTTTTTGATACGATTGGTGCCTCACAAACTTCAATTTAAAAAGGAATAAAACTAAGAAAGCAATAATTTCTCTGAAAAGGTACAATGATTTCCTCCTCAACCTTCTTTATGGCTGTTTCCACTGATTAAAAATAACAGGCGATGTTATAGAGTTATATTTACATAATGTGTCTTAAAATAGAACCTAGAAGGGTAATGTTAGTTTAAAATAATTTCACACTTCTAGAATCATGGAAGAAAACATCAATTCTTCTAAGTCGTCTCAGATAGACTATGAATACTTTCTCGTTATAATTTCAAACACTAGAAAGTCTGAATTGTGTCAAAGAAACTCCCTAGTGGTTCCTTTACAATTTTAGGATAGAATGGATTTAAAACTAAAATCTGTCTTATTCATAATCACATCTTAACGGTAAAATGGGTTTTTGCTTAATATGCGCTTAGAACGTATTTCACACATGTAACTATAGTGCTTTGTTTCGTGTATTTTTAATATGGAGGTAATTATAGCTACCATATTGAAACATTCTAAACGCATATTAAGCTTAAACCCATTTTAACGTTAATATGCGTTTATTTGCTTCATTTATAGACTTCATTAACATGGCAACTCTGGGATTCTGGACAACCTTTTACATTTAAGACCATAAAAGTTTTGTGGAAAATTCCCAAGGTTTCAATTTTAAATTAAAACGTTAACAATCTATAAGACCGAATCCAGAGATTTCTGGAAACCTGAACGTCCAAAACACCCCAAAAACTCCAAACCGAGTGGAAAATGTCTAAAGTCGAATCCAGAAGGTTTATGAAGGTTTCAAATTATTTCATCTTTCAAGGGCTACACAAAAAAATATTTCCCTATGGTTTTGGAAACTTTCTCAGTATAATTTCCAACATTAGAATGTATGAATCATACAGAAGAAAAATTCAAGCTGATCTTGCTTATATCTTTTCCGTTAAAATAATAAAAATATGTATGAATAAAAGCAGAAACAGTCCGTACTTACTTTCGTGAGTGTCTATTAGTATGTAACGTATCTAATATTATGATAGTTGCTCAGCCGTCAGAAACAGAATGGTTCACCAATTAATCTCGAGCGCTAACCGATGAATGGATAAGTGACAATACGTATCCTTTTATAAAACCGGAAATAAGTATATTAATTCGATCACACTTGACTCATATTGTAGGTACATTAGTAATAAGCGGAATAACAACATCATTTAATTTATTGTATGACGTTAATTGCACCGACCTTAAGCTGTCGTTAGGTAAAAGGCGAAGGCTGGTTATTACCCACATTGGAAGCGAACCTGTTTTCGTTGAAGCGGGAGAACAAACTTTTGAATCAACTAAGGCAGGCTAAAACCATAAAGGAATGACTGCTGACGTGTTGGAGTAATCTAAGGCTTAAATCAGGAGATATCAACAATTTCCTTAATGAAGCAATACGTGAAGTTACCAAGGAAAATTGACAAAAATGCATTAATCACGCCCTGTAGGTAGAAGACGGGATGTTTAAATTGGATAACATTTTGGAATCGATGATAGGACCAATTATTATCAACCAGAATGATCATTGTTCTTCATATTCGGAGAAGGTGAAGGCTGAGAAATTTTTTTTCATAAACTGGCTCCCTATTGCGCCGCAAAATCTCATAAATTACCGAACATACTTGTACTAAAGTTTTGCCTATGTTTCTCTCTCTCTCTCTCTCTCTCATACACACACATGCACTCTCAATTTCTCCAGTTATCGATTATTGCATATTCCTTATTTTCCCCTGCCATACGCCAGTGGACGCTCTTCGCTTCATTAATTCCGATAGCCGGACGCACAACATATGACGTGGTGAGCGAGAAACACTCGTAATAGAAATGGATTACATAAGGCGGCTTGCAAGACATTTGAGAACTCTCAAAATTTAATGGATGTCACTTTGTATCGGCTTTGCAATTAACCAAGTTACAATAGAAAACCAAATATTATTAGTTCTCATCGATAATGCACCATTAATTAACCGAAGTTCATATACTATTAAACAAACACTAATCATAATAAATAATGAACTACAAACTATCAACTAACAAGTACCTCAATAAATAATTAGCCAACAGTTATTTATTCATACTCCAAAACACAAACATTAGAGACTCGCACGATATATGTATTTATTTTTTAGGTCGAGCGTGATTTTACTTATAGAAAAGTTTAAATAATACTTAGAAACAATTGGTTAGAAAAGAAACTAATCACGTATTCCAAATTACACTTTGCATCATACGGATCACTGTGTTATTCAATTTGCATAAATTTATATAAATTTTCGTAAATATACAATTTTTTGTTTTGCGGGAATGTATTAAATTTAAACAAGTAGAAGTGAGGGATTGTGTTTCACAAAAATCAGGCCGACGTATTAGTATTACGAGAATCGTGATCAGAAACTATTAGGAAAAAAATTGGCATAAGCCTCGTCGGATCAAAAAACAAAATGCATAACATTATGCCAAATGCACAACAGCTTGCGACTCACCCGCTACATCCATTCAGAACCCAAATTACATTTTAATATAAACATACACACGAACGCACACTCGCACACGCAATTTACGCAATTTAAATTCATTATTGAAGTTAAAGTTTTTGAAATATGACTGCGTGTTAAGTGTTACCTCACTGAAGAAGGTTTTTTATTTCCTATATACTGCCGTTTTGATTTTGGAATTCGGTCTACACATTTACAAGATATGAAGCACCAACTATTTCTCCCGAAAATTGCATGGGTTTAATCAATTTTTCAATTAATCTTACCATATCGTTCAAGTAAATGATGAAAACGTCGTCCACCAACTCCCATACAATGATAGAGGTAATCTTCAAACTGCCGTCGTGGGTTTTGCAGAACTTCCGGTGTCACATTGCGACATACGTTAACGAGGCGTTCGCGCAAGTCTTCCAGTGTGTCGAGTGGAGTACTACAAATTTTACTTTTTATGTGCCTCCATACAAAGGTATCCAGTGGGCTTCAATCTGGTGTCAGCTTTGAAATTCGTGTTTGATTTTGCGTTGCAGGGCTGCGGTTTTTTTTTAATGGGCTGAGAAAAAGTTCAAAACATACTACAAAGAAATCTGTGGTAGTGCATACTTACTACAAGACAGCTACGTTGCCTGCAGAACTACCTGCTAAAAAACCCTCACAGGAGAGTGGCTCCATCAGCTTATATGTCACAATTCTGTTGATGGAGATAAGGCGCCCCACGTGCTGCTGGTTAGGGCCCGGGCTGTTGAGTTTGTCCGTTTGTGAGGGTTGGTGTGTGGGTGTTTAGTGAAAATTTTGTAGTTTCGCCCTTTTATTATGTCGAAGGTGATCGATGTCGTAGTCAGAGGCCTTCCTGATGGTTGGGTTGTCTGACTGGCCGTGGTCGCAAAAACCTTCACGACCCGGCCAATTGTGTATTAAAGAAATGGGGTGATCTCAAATTCACTCCTAATTTGAGTGCTTCTGATTAACCCAGGGATGTTCAGTGAATATCTGATGATTTTGTGTTCACGAGATTGCAGTCTAAGCAGCTGATAAATCGACACGATTTTCCATGCTGTAGAGGTCTAAGTTATCGTTGGTCAAAATAAAGACCTCAGTGAGATGGTTTTATTGGAAATTTTCAGATGGCTTTTACTATTCAGAAGTGGATAAATTATTCCATTTCAGGTCGATGTTATAGCTCTAGGTCCGAGCAATTTATACTCAGGAGAAGCACCATGAATTTCATCAAAGTAAACACAGTATTCGGAAAAATTACAATAGAGGCGACTTCTCTCTCCTATGAAGCAAGGTAGGAGCATTAGGCTGGTTATGAGATATTATCTTACGGTTTCTCGGGGGAGCCTGTAACCCCTAGAGAGCGCGTCCCCCAGGTGGCGGATAGGGGAATGCCCTAATCGTTCCGAAAGGAACGACGGGTAGGTGGGAAATAAAATACCACCCGCGGACCAACAGGTGGGGTAGATACAAATCCGTAGCCGAAGAGAAGGCAATGTATCTAGGAGACGGAACTCCGATATAAAACCCTGGTCCTCCAGGTTGGGGGTTGAGGCATCGGGCCAACCCCTCGATACTCGGAAAAAAGCGAAAGGTTAAAAATTTCGATAAATCGCCTCGGAATCAGGACAGAGCAAAACGGATACGACAAATGCAACGGAAAAGGATAATGAAATTGGCTACGTGGAATATACAGGGCTTGAGGACAAAACAATCAGAAGTCTTTCAGGAACTTAGGAAGATGAACCTCGATATTTGTGTGTTATCAGAGACCAAAAAGAAAGGAAAAGGCAATGAAAACATTGGAGAATACGTTCACTTCTATAGCGGGGTACGAAAGGACACTAGAGCAAAGAGAGGAGTAGGAATAGCCTTTCATAAAGACATGAAAAAATACGTCAAAAGCTGGGAAGAAATAGACGAACAAATAATGACCTTAGAGATTGTTAAAAATAGCCGTCATATTGTAATAATTAGAGTTTACGCTCCAAACGATGATGCAGTGTCAGTAATAAAAGATCAATTCTATGACAAACTTATACAGTTGGTATCAAACATCAAAAGAGATAAAGAGATACTTATTTTAGGAGACTTAAATGCAAGGACAGGTACTGAAAACAACAGCAAAATAGTAGGTAAATACGGTGAACCCGTCATAAATGAAAATGGTATCCGACTAAGGGAAATGTGCGAAACTACATCAATGAAAATAATGAACGGCTTTTTCCCGCATAAGTATATTCATAAGTTTACGTGGGTGCAGGCAACAAAAAATTTGAGGTCAATCATAGATTATGTAATACAGCAACAACGCTCACAATTAAACATAACAGATGTAAGAGTGTACCGGGGATTAGAATGTGGTTCCGACCACCATATAGTGGTGGCAAAGGTAGTAGTGGATTACAGAAGAATAAGAAAGGAAGAAAAAACACAAGACCAACAAAGTAAAATAAATGAAAGTAAATATAATCTCGATAGTCTTAAACAAGAATCAATTCAATTCCTCTATAAACTAAGGCTTGCCAACAAGCTACAAATCATGGAGACGGAAAATATGAACGCAGAACAGTTATACGGACAAATAAAGGAACGTATACAGCAAGCGGCCAACGAAGCTCTAGGGTACCAAGAGACACAGAATAGTAAAAATCCGGATTGGTATACAAAGGAAATAAACGAGCTGGTACAAAAGAAAAAGAAAGCGTATAGTATTTACCTAAACTCACATAAAGCAGAAGACAGAAAGGTATATATGTACTGGAATAGATAAGTGAAAAAAGAAGTTATAAAAAGTAAAAATGTAACATGGGAAAAGAAATGCGAAGAGATTGATAGATATATGGGAGGAACAAAGGTGGCAATGGCATGGAAAACAATAAGAAATATGAGAAAGGAAGAAAAACAACAAAATAAGTTTAATATAATAGGCATAAGTGAATGGGAGAAGCACTATAAAGAACTATTCACGGAAAAGAGACCAGAATTCCGATTACAATATAAGGAGATTCTTATTGATAACCAAGAAGTAAATGAGTTAACAGTAGACGAAATTCGGAAAGCCTTGGAAGAGTCAAAAAATGGAAAGGCGGCAGGGCCTGGAAACATTCCCATTGAGTTAGTGAAAAATGGACCTGTGATATTTCATGAAGTGGTAACAAAGCTATTTAATATGTGTCTGATGAACGGGGACGCAATCCCAGAAGATTGGAATATAGCACATATAACATCAATATATAAGAAAGGGGATAAGAAAAATTGTAACAATTATCGTGGCATCAGTGTAACTAGCTCAATGGGAAGGTTGTACGGCAGAGTATTGAAAAATAGAATTGAAAAACATACGATAGAAATAGAGGAACAGAACGGGTTTCGTGCAGGACGATCATGTATTGATAATACATTTGTTCTACAACAAGTACTAGAGAAACGTAAAGCGAGGAACTTAGCCACCCATCTTGTATTTATCGATCTTGAAAAGGCCTACGATACGGTACCTTTGCAAAAACTGTTGGAAATCTTGACGAAATCTGACCTTAGTAATGTCTATGTTCGAGCTATTCAAAACATATACAAAAACTCGAAAAGTGTAGCCAAGGTAGGAAGCACCTTATCGAAGCCATTCTTGCATTCGAAAGGTCTAAGACAAGGATGTAGCCTATCTCCAACCCTATTTAAAATATACATCCAAGAAGCTCTGAGTAATTGGAGAGCCAAAACTGCAAGAATGGGGATTAAGATGGAAGATGCATACCTAACAACTCTATTTTTCGCGGACGACCAAGTTGTTATAGCTGCAGACGAGGACGATGCAGATTATATGCTGAGAAAGTTGGATGACGAATATGCTAAATGGGGTTTACATATGAATATGTCAAAAACAGAATACCTGACGGTAGGAAGCAATGATGGAGACCCCGACCTGCAAATAAATAGGATTAGACGGTGTAGACAGTACAAATACCTAGGAAGCATAATTTCGGAAGATGGAACAACAAAAGAAGATATAAAAAATAGAGTGCAACAAGGAAAAAGAGCTACACGAATTCTAAACTCATTACTGTGGTCAGATAAAATTAACCTTAACACCAAATTGACAATCTACAGAGTTATAGTGGAGCCTATTTTAACATATGAATGCGAATGTTGGCAACTTACCGAGAGACAAGAGAAAACAATCGAGGCAGTAGAAATGGACTACCTGAGAAGATCTTGCAGAATATCCAGAATAGAACACATTCGAAATGAAAATATACGACGAAGAACAGGTCGAGTATATACAACTGCGGAGAGAATACAAACGACCCAGCTGCTCTGGTACGGACATGTTATGAGGATGGAACAGGACAGATGGCCAAAAAAGGCAGTAATGTATCAACCGCAGAATAGAAGAACACGAGGAAGACCTTCAAGGTCCTGGAAGGATGGGATAGAACAGACCATGAAAGACAGGGCTAGCCAGGAAAACGAGTGGACAGACAGAAGAGTATGGCGTACGAAATGCGGGATGCGGCAAAGGAAGCTGTAGGACCCCCGCTATGTATATATACCTTACGGTACGGTACCTTACGGTAAGATTTCGACAAGTATTATCTGTTTGTACCAGCCAGAGCAATTTTATAAGTACCTTCAAGTTAAACATGGGCCGGTCGATTACAGCACATTTTGGCCTCGGGCGAGGTTTGATCAACTAAGACACGATTTTTTACAAGTTATTGCTCACGAGGTGAACTCCCTCCACGAGAGGATATATGTGAAGTTGTCTAACCGCGGTTCATGAAAAATTAGCTTAGTTAAAATCTTTACAGCTATAATTGTACTACCCATACCTGGTCAGGTTTTAATATTTTGCGCACTTTACCTATTGTCTGTCCATCCGTCTTCACCGGGTAAAGATGCCATAAGATGGCAGACTGAGTCAGTATGGGCAGCTTTCATTTCCTTTTGAAGTCGCCCTGGTCACCTGCATAGGACGGCTTGAGTTAGAATCGTCGATATGACTCCCAAGCCTTCACCAAGAGACACTCAATTCGCCTTTGAAGACAGCATCACAAATTCGACGTCACAAATCACCTTTCTTGCTCTATTAAATAATCTCAATTACTGTATTTAATACTATTGCTAGATTAAGTGAATGACTAAGAATTAATGTTACGTATACGTATACTTCTATAGTAGTCTTCTCTCTTAACCTGCAGCAATGTTACATTCTTTCCAGGTGATGAACCCTTTAGTATAGCTACAGGTTAATTTTTCTATTACTGTGATGAATGTATAACCAAACGAAATGTTGTGGTGACATCCCTTGGGTTAGGACATGAACATCTCCAGGCTGACAAACCCTGGGTAATATTGATAACTTTAGGCATGTTAATTGTTCATCAACATTTAAGGGGCATGTTTGTTCCGACGTTAATCTATCACAGTCTATCAGAAAAAATAAAATTGTCAGTATTAATGTGCCCACCAATTTATTTTACCCTTTCAGTTTAAGCCATGGTCGATGCTATAAATGAAAACAGACATTTTGTCTTCATCTTCACTATATTCGGTCGTCGGTCTGTCAGTTTCTCAGCCTCCGTTAATCCCGCCTGGAAATCCAGTCGTTCACTATGATGGCTAACGTGTCGTTCTCCAGCACCGTCCGGTGGTCTCCGTCGAGGGTTTCTGCAACCACAGGTTTCTCGGCGTACTTCGACAGCTCGTAGTCGTTACTCAAGCCATGCAAATCCATCGAGGACGCCTTGACGAGCCTAAGGGGTGATCGCAGCTTCTTAAATGAAGGCTCGTACGAGAGCGACAGCTTCAGCTTCTCGTAGATTCCGTTGATGGCTTTCTTGTGATGTTCAACGTTGATCGTAGCGTGTATGGAGCTCAGGCCGAGATCGACGCGCTCCTCCCAGCAGGAGCATTTGCTGATACTCTCCTATGGGAAGAAATATATGAAGTTTGATGGTATCGATATGTGCGTTTATGTTAATGGTAGGTAGCCATGATAATATTCCCGCCTATAGGATGTTGATAAAATTGACGGGAAAATCAACAATGCTTATAACTTTCTGTAGCAAATGCTATCAAACATTATCGAGCGCAGAATTAAGCCACGCAAATTGCGGTTAAAATAGTTCAAATAGCACTTGGTTTTTTAAGACCCGATAGCGCTGCGGTGACACAAGATCAGTTGTTGCTCATAGCAAGGTGACACCTTTTAGGTTGACTTAAAAGGTGTCAAATGGTGATAAACGAAAGGTAGACCCCACATAGGTGGGTACCTCTGCCAACCTAGCAAAGAAAGTAGAAGTATTTTTTAAAAAATTGCAATCTATTAATTTCGTTGTATACTTTGTTTTTGTCAAAATTGTCACAGAAGCTAAAGATTTAAGTGATATAGGGAAAATGAACGTAGAAAATTCGTATCAGAAATGTGAAAGTGTCCATTACAGACTGAGAAACGGATTCACAGCCTGCACTTAAACTTGGTTTTGACCTATTTAAAGGTAACACACAGCGGCACACAAAACAAGAAACCAAGAAGTCAAATAGAGCATCAGTAAATATCGATGATTGACATATAATGGAGGATACTTAATGACTAACTGATTTATGGATATAGGGTAGACGACTGATAACAAAGGATTAAATTAGTAGTTGTAATAGTACCAGAAACATCGTATAGAATAGTGCGAGGTAATAATTTTTAAAGAAGTCGTTAGCTCAAACGTTCAAAACAGCTAAAGTAATTGTTAGAATAAATAATAAGTTTACTTGTAGTTTGCTGACGTCCTCATGTGAAAGGTACAGAGTGAGCAGGTTGCAAACGAGCGACGTCTCCCAGTCGTCTTTGTATTGGGCTTTCATTGTATACGCAAATGCTTTTATGAAATCAGGCGTGGCATCTATCAGGAACACGGAGCCCACGTACCCGCCCTCCTCAAGGATGTGCGCCACCTCCAACGCTAGAAGACACCCGTAGGAGTGCGCGATCAGTTTGAAGGGTTCGGACTTTGAGACGACTTGTAGTACATGCTAAAAATAAATAAAATCGGTTAAAATATCGTTTACACGTGTCATGTGGCTATATATCTACTGCATTGACCTTCAACGTTCTAAGACGTTAACCGATCTCTAATTGGCACAAGCTTATGTAGGTTTCACTCAAGTTCGTTTCCACCTTTCATCCACTCTGGGCAAAATTTTATGATTGTGTTTTACAATCTTCTTTGGCATTGCGTGCGGAAATTTCGTTGTCCTATGCCAGTGGGATTGAAGGGACATGAGTGTTTCTTTTACGTGATCGCAAGGTAGCCATAAACATCTTAAGAGTATGTCTAGCAAGATATAGGCCAGCCTCTACAACATGACGTAACGCAGACTATTACACCGAGTGGTCTAGCTTCGTTAAGCCTTTTCAGAGCAAAGAAACTACAAAAGATTGCGGCTACACCACAACCAGGTAAAGTCTCCGGACCGGCTGGCGTGCCCAACAGCATCATCAAAGTCATAGCCAATGGGTACCCCGAAATATCCTTGTCTATGTATAATGCCTGCCTGTCAACTTGTATTTTCAGCAAAAGATGGAAACGGCATGGCCTCACACTACCCGACAAAAGCAAAGACCAGTCGATCACATCATCCTCGTACAGGCTCTTGTGCCTGATGGATGTCGCTGGTAGGCAAATCTTATCATATCGCGCCTAACAGCCGCTGTAAAAAACTCAGGAGAGCTTTTCAACAAGCTTACTTAATCAAACTTAAGTTTGTTTGGGTTTGCAGCCACAATTTGACGTCAGAAGTAGGATAAACGAGTGGGGATTTTCGTGTAAAGTGAAAACTCATATGCAAACTGAAGAGCTGGAGGAACAGCTAAATAGGCGTTTATTTGCCTTTATTGGAGTGAACGAGAAGAAGAAAGATACAGAACGACGAACGAATGAGAAGGAAGCGGATGAAAACGACCATTGGAAGAAAATAAACAAGCGGAAAAAAATGTCAGAAAAAATTGACGGAGCCGTAGGCATCTTACAGAAATTCAGCCAGCCCTAGGAATAATCATGGGAAACATTAAAAAAACGGATCAAGGAAGAGCCATATAGTAAAAATAGCTTTGATAGATCTGGACGGGCTAGTCTTGGAAATGTAGAAGGAGAAATAACATAAACATTCGTCGATGAAAATTGAATTCAGGAATATTATTGAGGAGGATGAATAGTGCAGAAAGTTCAAGGAAGTGAATGAGCTGATCGCAAATTAGAGAGTGTAGAAGGCAGAGAGAGAGGATCGTCTAAAGAAGCAGACGAATTATGCCAAGATCGCAAAGAGCACGAGGTCGCAGGCTCGATAATGTGAATTCTACTAGTGAATTGTCCGATTTCTAATAATCCTAATTCTCCAATATTTTCCATAGCATTGTGCTGAGTTAATGGTTGTGTTATATTATTCTCTATTATATAATCTTAATAGCAGTGGGTAGTTTATATATCCACTAGAGTAATATTCCTCCAGTGCACTTGTCCTGTGTCCTTCTAGTGCCATTTCACAGCCCATATATTCTGCTTACCGGTATTATTTCACTGATGGTATCCTGTACCCTATCGACGGACTGCTCGTAGGGATACTGCAGGCAATAGGCTTGCGCTTCGAGTTTTTCGACGAGCGGTTCCAGGGCAAAAGAAAGTCCTTCGATTCCCGGGAAAAGCACCACTTTCCCTTCGCCTGGCTTTGATTTCAGTTTTTTGAACACGGTTGTATCGGATTGCTTCGTCAACTTCCCGAATGATATATCCATACCGAAGGCCGTTGGGGCCTTGCCTCCGATCTGGGCCGAAGTGTTGCTGGTCTGCTGCTCTTGAATCTCTCGTAGTCTGCAATGAGAATGTCATAACGTGCAATATATTATGAAAATGGATAAGTTAGTACTTTGCTAATGTCAACGTTCGGATCTCCTTGGGGGTGAGGAACACTTCGTACTCCCTCTCGAGGACCTGTTTGATTTCCACCGCTACCATCGAGTCCATTCCGAGCTCGGCGAATGTTGTATGGGGGCTGACCTTTTTTATATCATCGATACCTTCGGAAAAATGTCTATTAGATTTCCCTGCCAGCTAATGTTTATTACAGAACGTTGCTGTAAAAACATTTTAATCAAATTATACTCTATGGTAAGATTGTTGCACAGACACATTCCCAGACACAGAAATCAATTTGTGAGTGCGAGAGAGATAGTGTGGACGTGCGACACGCATTAACGAAACGCATTAAAAACAGATCACTCGAATTGAATTTTCCATTTGCAGGTACACAATAACCAACATACAGTTTGTTTCAAGATGTGTATGATGTAAAATGTATTCTGTAACAATTTGAGAGTAAGAGGAATGGGCGTGAATTCAATTCAAAGGTAAAATAGTAGCCTAGTCTGTCAAAAATTTGTGTAAATTATGTTAGAAAAACATTTAGATTTTCTCTTTTTATATTTAATTCGATAGTAACAGGCTATTGCGGAGGGTAGCAGGGCGGGACTATGGAAAAATTGCTTTGCAGAATTTTGTTTCAGGGTCCCTAGATGCGAAAACAGCCCCTCGTTCCAAAGGTTATGTATATACACATTATATATATTATTATTAACGAAATTTATGAACATGACAGAAGGCGCATTTCTTAGCTAATCCAAATGATGCTCCGTACAAAAATAGTTGAATAAATGGCCGGGCTACGTTGGATTAAGGAGCCAGCTCGGCCCTGTAAAAAAAGTAGCTGCCCGTTTAACTAAATAAAAATTCGTAATTCTTTTGTAATAATTCTAATGTATCTATCTTATCACGCTCCTTCGTATAGTTTAAAATGTTCTATAAGTTTTGCAAACATTTTTTGTATAACTGGCGAAAAAAATTTTATATTATATTTATATTTATAAATTCCACATTAATTTTATATTATATTTTATATAGCAGATCTAAATACCCATAGGGGCTATTGCGTGAAACGGCATAACATCTTAAAAGTCACAAGATTCATGTTTATAATATTTTATGAAGAACCACTTTATGTTTATGATTTAAGAGTTTCTCTTTGGAGAAATTCGAAATGATTGTCTAGGACATCAGGATTTCTTTATCGTTGTTATAACCTTTGCTGCATTTTAACGTCAATTTCCTAACCCACTACGTATTTTGCGAATTTGTCTTAATCAAAGAAATTTGGGCAAATTGCTTCCACGTGTGTACCTGAACATAAGAAATATTGCACTGTCGGAATTTCTTGTCATTTCTTCAAATTGCGGGGATTGTTTGTATTTTAGTAGTTAAGTGTCTAATCGATTATGTAGATAAAACGATTGTGATTTTCTATCTAAGGTCTTATCTACTTAAGATCAATTCATCTAAGATATTGGGATCTATATTGGGATGCTTCGTTGAGCAAACTTAGAGACAGTGTCTTTAAACAAATATATGTTTTGGACGTTTCATAAAGGATGTAGCGTTTACCACGGCCATATTTATTAGATGATAAAATATACTTTTTCTTTTTTGTTAAAAATATTTTACGTATGTGGATTTTGCTGGCTTTCCTGTTTCATCGAGTGTAATAATGATTTGTTCTTACCTAGCATATTGAGGGCGGCGTCCACGATATTATCCGCCGTATCCGCTCCGCTCCTCTTCTCCGCCACTACCATGCTGGAGACGATCGCAGCCTCTTTCTGCTGGAGTAACGTGTCCAGCGTATTCAAGCAATTGGAGATCTTCTGTTGTAGGGTTCCACCTATCTCCAATTCGAGGTGCTCCTCTTGCATTTCCGCTACCAGTCCCACCTGTAGGAACAAAATAGGATTCGATGAAAGCGGGCAGCACTTGCTTTAAAATTAAAGATGATTCTGTTTTAAAAGTAGGATTAGCTGTAAGTAGTAATCGAAAATTTTGTGTAATGTTAAAAAACTAAAGTATTAGTACAGTATTATTAAAACTGTAAAGTATTATTTAACACATACAACATCAAGAGACTCGAACCTTGGTAATCTGCAAGTTATATTCCTATTTGGATTGCTTTTCGATGCCATGTAAAAAGTATATTAATTTTGTTTATAAGCGATGTCATAACGTTTGGAGAAAGATGGTATTTAGGTTTACATTAAAGTGGAAAATACCTTTAATTGCGATTGAAATAGGTTGATAATTTTTTGCTTCTGCATTAAATCGCCAGGACATGAATTATTGTTTTCTATAGAGCAAGAATTGCTGATTTACGCGATACTAAACATTCTAACCATCATATACTTTTCCAATGGTATGAAGAAAATGATATAGTAGGAAGGAGCACTCGTAATCGCCGATCTCGAGTTTTAACTGACCATGAATACGGTCATGAACATGCATACGATCCAGCTACAGCTCTAGAATTCACTTTCAAGGTATATTTCATAGTGGTTTATCGACTTCTACCGAAAGTGATTTCAAAATTATGTTTTACCGAGTTTGCCCACGTTGAAATAAGTGTTTCGCGTAGTTCTTAAAATATATTCGATATTTCTCAAACCCTAATGACGACACCTTCATGCGATAATTCTGTGCTATTTACTTCGTATGAAACTGATGAATAATTGCCTGGAAAATATATTAATTCGTGTTAGAATGGCTGAAGTAATTAGTTACAGCTCGATAAGGTTAAGATGAGGTTACATATTTACCTCTCCAATGGCGCCCCATTGGATGGCCATCGCTGGATATCCGTCCTTTTTCCTTTTCTCACATATCCTCTCCATCACAGAGTTCGCCATGCCGTAGTTAGTTTGCCCGGCATTACCCCTCCCGCAGGAGACTGATGAGAACACCACGAAGTTCCTGAAAACATACACAACAATTGGTTAAGACCGTCTTATATTGAAACAACCAGTTGAATCGGTTACCTGGTCCACAGTTAGACACACTGATTGAAATGGAAATGACGACAATTTAGCTAACATTAGTATTCAAACGATCGCCACCTCCCCTAATATAAAACATCTCATCGTAACACGAAGAGCTGATACTTACATCGCCCCATAGGAATGCCAATGTCAAAACGTTAGAAAGGGTATGGACACCGACATGAATTATGCCCAACACCGGAGGCTCCCAGAGCATAAAGAGAAAAGTTACAGTAGAGTACTCAACACAGTTATACGTGGCTCCTATACGGTGCTTCCCATTAAAGTGGATCAAGTATGTCATAGATCTGGAAAGAGTTCCGGGTAGTTTCTACCTACAGGATGGCGTCGGCGGTGGTGATGCAAATCATGGCAGCGACTTTGCCAATAGGCTCATTGGCAAAAGGAAGGAGCTGTGTAATATCAGCCGATGGGGTCATTCAATAATATCAGTGTTGTCGAGTGACCTCGACTTCAGCCATTGTGAAATCTGTAGCATTATGCGATGAACATGGATTAATGTTGTACGTATATAAAGCAAAGGGCGTACTAATAACGAAATTTACTCCGACTGAACGTGTTACATGTGCTAAGCATCAATCTGTCGAAATAATATGGATATTAACCTATGTGGCTACAGTTTGGATCAGAATTGACAATGCAAGAAGCACACTTCTGAAAATGGAATAGACCATCTCTGCTCAAGATCGAAATGTAAAGCTAAATATACGACTGATAAAGTGCAACATATTTCTGATGCTATTATTGTGGACTTGAGGCGTAGTTTTTGAACAAAGCTGACAAGAAAATATTGGTATCTTCGTGATGTAGTGATTACACATGGAGGTATGTCATTTTAACCTACTTTAACAACGTCAATTTTAGCACGGAATGAACTAGACTAGATGACATCATCTCCAGTTTACCTTAGCGAAGGGCATAATCTCCTGGAAACTTCATCGAGATGCCTCGTGGCGAAGGCCTTTGGCTCAAAAGTAGTGACGAAACTCTCAGGCGTTTGGTTCTCAAAGATGGCGTCAGCGAGGACGACTGCCAGGTTGAATATCGCGTCGACCGGTCCCATACGTCCGGATTCCCGAAGGAGTCGCTCGCAACCCTCGGCGGTCCTGATATCAGCCTTCGACACGTCTACCCTCACGCCGTAAGACTCCCAGATCCTATGAAAGAAATAAAATTATAAGTTGTGACTAGGGGAACTTCCTTTCGCTATTCATCCTCAGTTTAAGAAGTCATAAGAAATAATTGCAATAATAAAAGTTGTGACAAATTATGTATCTGATTTGGTGTGCCTCGAAATGCGCATATATATATATATATATAATGATTGTAGGCTCGAGGAAACACATGCTTATAAAGTAGGTAAAAGATGTGCGTAGATTTTTAATACTACTGGTATAAAGTGGTAGGAGGGCCAATAATGATGTATGTATGTATGTGTGTTTCTTCCATAATACCTTCATTGATTTTGATACATATTATCTCGTTTCATCTCTTACTTCACAGGAAATATCACTGGTTATGACTTAAAATGTGCGGTTCCTCATTGTATGTTCGAGTTTATTGCGTTTCTTCTATCTTTTGTTCCAATCCCTTCCGAACAAGTTGCACCACAATGATGACCACCATCAGTCAGAAACGCGTATCTAGAGCTGTTACCTTTTCCACATTATTTGCGTTTACTTCCACTATTTCTCTTAATACAATTCAATATTGAACTTTTTAAAATTCATGATTCAATATTCTGCAATAGCCTATGTTACTATCTAAACGAGCCTGGAAATGATAATTTACGTAAATTTTAATTTCAGGTATTTTTTTAAGACAAACAAGGTGATTTCCACATAACTCCAATATTTTCACATTGCCTATTCATTTCCATTTTCGATTGACATCGGGTTTGTCCCCGTAGGTCTCTTCATTGGACTCGAATTTGATTTTGAAACAAATTTCCAAATTGATTTGGAACGAGTATAACGCCTTTCGGTTTAGTTACTTACCGCATCCTGTACTTCTGGTAACCGGTGACTATCCCTCTTCTGGACGTTAAGACGAGTTTCCTGGCTCCTCTCAGAATTAGCCAATCGGCCAGTTCGAGGCCGAAGCCGCCGAGACCGCCTATGATTATGTACGTTTTCTCAGCATTGCAGTTGTACCTAAAACATATTCTTATGAATTTTCAAGAATGCAGAGTTGATATTTTTGGTGGATTCAGCGACATCAGAAAGACGCATTCTTGGATAACGACTTAATATAAAACGTGAAACTTTCACAATAACTGAAGTGTTTGATCTGCATGTGAATAATCAGCGTAACCAAAAAAAGCTTTTATCGCATTTGCATAAATATGCATTCCTAAGATTCACCATTTACTTTCAACGTGCCTCTTTATATCTCATTACCTTGGATTGCACAGGAGCAGCTCACGCTTCGGTACCGTCCTCATGCCTCTTCCTCCCTTTTCCGGCCTGACCTCGATGACTACCTTCCCGGTGTGCTTCCCGGTCGCCATGTACCTGAACGCCTGTTCGAGCTCGTCGTACTTGAACACGGTCGTGTTCAGTGGCTTGATTACCCCAGACTTTATATTCGCTCTTATTAAGTCAATCACCTTCTTCTTGATGTCGGGTTTCTCCGTGAACAGCCTGTCGGCCATGATGCCGTGGAAGCTCGCCTGCTTCTTGAGCAGCAGAAGGTTGATGTCGTTGTTGTTGCCGAGGTCGAACTTGCCGATCTCGAGGAAGCGGCCGTGCTTCGCGAGGCACCGGATCGACGCGAGGAGCTTCTCCTCGGCTAGGGAGTTGAGCACCAGGTCGACGCCCCTACCGTTGGTCTCACGGTGCACCATCTGCTCGAAGGAGACATCCCTGGAGTTGCCGATGTGGGATTCTAGAAGCATTAGTATGTGGGTTTTAGAATCAGTAAACATACCTCGATGGAACTGTACCTTTAAGCTGGGGGAACATCTTCATCAGGAAATCCTTTTTCTCTTTCGTTCCGACAGTCGTGAAAACCGTGCAGTTGAAACTCAATGCGATCCGTATGGCGGCTTGGCCCACTCCTTCAGTCCCTGAGTGGATTAATATCGACTCTCCGCCCTTCAAGCGGCCTCGCTGAACGTAATGATGTTTAAGTATATCGAAAAACACATGGAAAATTCATGAGTACTAGAATTAATATACCAGCCAGTACATAGCGATACATGGTACATAAAATTATTCTTCGATTTTCCAGTTCTTTTCCAGACAAAATGAGTTAAGAACTTGGATTAAATAGCATCTACTTAATGAAACCATATATTACAAAAGGTCTCGTTCATGATGTATTGCGTACCGTATAACATTGAAAACCTAAATTAACATGCGTCGTCCCTTTCTAAAGCGTTTCGATCGTGGCATATTTAAACGTTTCCTCATAATATTTGAAGAACTAGGAACTTCAGGACGAGGAACTCAACACCATATTCAAGGACCAGGACAAGCCGAAGATACTGGGATGAGACCTAAACATCAAGCACAGGGAATAGGGCAAGAATTCGAGGAGCGCCAACAGGGATGGGAAAAGACTGCAGGAACACGCAGCGAGATTCGGATATGACGTCATAGGACCGGAGGAGCCAACACACTACCACTACAACGGACGAGGGGACGTACTGGACATCTACATCATGCAGGACACGGGACTGGACTACGACGTGAACACAATGGAGAATTTATCATCGGACCACAAACCAGTGATGCTACAAGTAGGGAGATGGGAGGACCGACAGGAGACGAACATCAGGACGACAATCGACTGGGAAGAGTACAGGAAGCACCTACGGGAAGCGAGACGAACCGAAACGCTGGACACCAAGGAGAAAATTGAGGAGGAGGCGGAGAAGATCACCATGGACATCAAGGAAGCCGTGAGAAGGAGCACCAGGACAATTCAAGAACCAACCAGAAGAGGAGATATACCAAGGACCATCAAGGAGAAGATCAGGGAAAGAAACAGACTCAACAGAAGGTACAGGATTAACTACGACCCGGACATCAAGAGGACAATCAATAGGAAGAACATGGAAATCAAGGAAGAACTAGCGGAACATAGGAGCAGCAAGTGGAACGCATTTCTGGAAGGACTAGACGAGGACACTGGAGCACACTGGAGGATCATGAAGAAGCTGAAGAAGAACATAAATTCTACAACAACGAGGGCGATTCACAGTAAATCTGGTTTATGTTTTAGGGACGAGGACAAGGCAGAAGCATTCGCGGATACCATGGAGGACCAATTCAGGATGAACGTAGACCCAGAGGACGACATCGACTTCGAAGAGGACATCGACAGTAGGGCTGCGATGATTGGAAAAAGAAGAGGCGACCACGATCTGGAACCCACGACGATGGAAGAAATGGAGGAAATCATCAGGACGCTACCCACCAGGAAGGCACCAGGACGGGACACCATAACCAACAGGATGATCAAGGAACTACCAGAGGAGGCAAAGAAGAGGATGCAGGAGCTCTACAACGCAGCGATGAAGAGGAAGTACCACCCACGACTATGGAAGGAAGCGGACGTCATCATGTTCCCGAAGCCAGGAAAGGACAGGACATTCCCACAAAACTACAGGCCGATAAGTCTACTGAGCAACATAGGAAAACTACTGGAGAGGATACTACTGAGGAGGATCAAGGAAGAAGAGGAGAGGCTGCACATCATATCGGACGAACAAAGTGGATTCAGGGAAGGACACTCTACGGAACATCAGGCGCTGAGGATGGTGGAGGAGACGATCAAGGACATCAACGAGAAGAGGACGACTTGCATGGTTCTATTCGACGTGGAGAAGGCATTCGACAGGATATGGCACAACGGACTGATTGCGAAGATGGATGGACTAGGATTCAAGACGGCGACGACCCAGATGATACAGGACTACCTAAGAGAGAGGAACTTCAGGATCAAGGACAAAGGGACGACATCGAGCAACAGGAGGATGGAAGCAGGAGCACCCCAAGGATCGGTATTATCACCATTTCTGTACAATATCTACACCAGCGACATTCCAATAGGACGAGGGAACAGCAACACCAGGACCTATATCTACGCGGACGACACGGCGAAGGCAGCGACATCGAGGCAACCAGACAAGGCGGCGGAGTACCTACAGCGAGAAGTGGACCAGATGGACGAATGGGCGACGAAATGGAAAATCAAAATCAACGCGGAGAAGACCGAGGCAATCTACATAGGACCGAAGACGAGACGACCAAAAACCAAAATCTGGATGAGGGACATGGAACTGGACTGGAAGGAAGACGTAAAGTATCTAGGAATCCACATCGACAGAGGACTAACATGGAGGAAACATATCAAGGAGACCGAGAAGAAGGCGAAGGACCGACTGAGCAGACTAGGACCACTCATTGGACGACGGAGTAAGCTGAAATTGGAGACGAAGAGGAGGATCTACCTGGCAGGAATTCGACCGATCATGACGTACGGGACAGCAGCATGGGGACAAGCAGCGAGGACACACATGGAGAGACTAGAAAGGATACAAAACCAAGCCATGAGGAGGATGACGGACGCACCATGGTACATGAGGAACGAACAACTACGACGGGATCTGCGAATTGAACAGCTGAAGAGGATCATCAAGGAGAGGACGAGAAGGACGATCACAAAGGCGATGGAGCACAGGAACCCACTCATTAGGAAGGCGATGGACTACGACGAGGACGCACCATCAAGGCGGAAGAGACCCAAGACGGCGATGACGGAGGACTAGGCACCTAGGAAGGACCAAGGAGGACGATTCCACGAAGAGAAAACCAGAAGCAGAGGACAGCAGGACCACCTGGACAAGAGGAATAGGAAAACACAACAAGGATCGCGGAGGAGATATAAAACATAGAGGGAGAAGTAGGGAGCTGTATAGTTCAACTTTGTAAAAGTTAAGGACAATAAACGATTTGAAGAACTTACCATTACGATACCGTAGATGGTAGTTGCGTAAACAACAGGTATAGTGGCAGCTTCCCTCAGCGTCATATCGTCAGGGACATCGATTAGAAAATATTTATCACTCAGTACTAAAGACGCTAGGGCGAAGCAGGTGGCCATTCCAGCCACGCGGTTTCCACTGAAATATGTAGTAATTAAATATTTAATCGTTCCCTGTCCTTATTCACTTCGTTGGATATATTAATTTAAAATTTAAAATTTATCTTTTTGTAATGAAAATTATGTTTCCATTATATAACAGTCTGTCTAGTAATTAAACCGTGAAATTATCTAAATTAAATTCACTTGAGTACAACATGAAACATAGCGAAAATCGGTCGATGCGCGTTTTATACAATTTGTTTAACAGGTGACCATAATAAATACTAATACACCAATTGTCACACAATTAAATAACGTCGAACCTTCTTAAATGTTAATGTAAACACTGTTAAAAAATTCTATGTACCAAATAATAGTACGTAGAATGCTTCCCATTAAATTATGTAACATAGCACGTACGGTACTTCGCGAAAGAAATGGGTTTGCAAATAATTTCTATTATCGTCAAAAACTCTTACATGTATGTTTGTTAAATGTTTTCTATAATATAATGCATGAAAGTTTTGTGCCAGTTTTTTGTCGAAGTTTATTTTGTACAAATAATTGCAAATGTTAGAAAATGTCGCAACCGTGGCATAGATACGGTGGGATACATCACGTCATCCAATTTTTTTATGCAGTGCAAACATTAATTAATGAAGTCTTATCCTTTTTGCACATTATACAGCCCACATCAAAGGCGGACAATCGATAATTATAGCAATTTATCGTACACATTTTTGGCTCCGTTCCGATCTACTACCCTATTATCTACAATTCGCAGATATAACCATAACAATTGGGGTAAACAATAAGTAATCCCCGAAATCATAGCGATACACCGTTTACCATTGTGAATACCGGGACCAAATTCATTCAATGGATTAGAGGACCGAGGACTCAAATTTTGTGTCGAAAGGTAAAGTGGACTCTTGAATTGATGGATGAATCCTTTCAAGCCAAAATTTCCTTGCTTGAACAAACGTATCACAAGTGGACCCAGGTGGACTTTATATATTAAATAGGTAAATTTTAAGTCAACTCACTTTCTGTCGCATCCGGCGAACTCGAACCACTGCACCGCCTCCTGCTCGAGCCTGTCAGAAGTAACGACATCGACGTTAATTCGTCCTGAGGCTGTCATGACGTCCCTGAAGTTGACGCTGCAATAGTTTACCGAGACTATCAGCTTCTCCGGCAGGGGCTTCGCATCGATCATCAGCGGTCCCTCAAGCCATTTGAGGCTCGTGAAGTCGCCTCTGATGGTAGGCTGGGCGTAGCAGTGCTCACTCTGCTTCGGGAGTGTCTTGTTGATCGGCAAGTGCCTGTACGTCCCCCAGGAACCGTCTTTGTAGACGTTCACTGCGAGATTCCTTTCGAGCTGCTTATGACAACTCGACGCTTCGAGCGCAGCGTCCGGCGAGAACACGCACCGAAAGTACGGACTGTCAGGTTCTCTGCGCAGGCAGTTGACAAAGCCGAGCACGCCGCTCGTTGGCGCAGCCTCGGACGTGAGCACCACATTTTGTTTGTTTTTGTCGTTGATGTTCTTCTGGACTTCGCTGATCCATGCGAAGTGGTCGACGTCGGTGTTAACCTGGATGATCTGCGTCTCTACGAGGCGTTTTTTCTTCCTCATCAGGACTAACGTTTCGGTCGGGGTTCGGTGCTCGGTGATAACGGTAACCTCGTCCTTGGTCGCCAGGGTCGAATATCCAGGTGCTTCCCTCGAGAGGATGAAGCCGTTCTCGTGAATGGCGTCTAGCGCCTCTTTGACGAACTGCACAGAATATTGTGTCAAGGATGGTGAGATTCCAGACTCTCGCAAGTGACATTTAACAAGAATAACATTTCCTGATGTTTGTTCAGTAGCTAACATTTTCACTTCAGTGGCGCAAAGACTTACGAGACGGAAAACAGTTATTTAACTTTTGGGTACAGTTTAAGTAATAATGGAAAAGAGCTCTCAATAAATGTCCCCAGACAAGTTTTATTTAAATTATGTATGTCGATGCAAACAGGTAAATTTTGCGTTGTCCTTGAAAGGGTGTTATTGACACAAACATTCAAACGTTTCGACCACCGTTGCTTAGCCGGCTTAAGTCAATCTACTACATTATGCTTTACCTCAGGTCTCTCCGACAGTCTCGACACAATCACCAGTACGCAGTCCGACTCGGTGCTGAGCAACCCTTGCTCGACGGGGAACGTAGTCTCGAGCTGCCTGTCGCTGAAGACGGTCATGTAGAGACCGATCAAGGGTTGGTCCTCGAGCGCTCTCTTCAGCGCCGGTGCTAGCAGCACTTCTCCATCGTTCCTGGTGAAGGCATCGACGATTTCGGCTGCCCTAAACTTGTATACTAATGCGTTCTCGAGGACGATCTGCGCGTTCACCCTGACGGACTCCTCGAGCGTTAATTCGACGGAGTTCGGCACGAACACGTGCTTCTCGAGAACGGGGATGCCGAGGTCTTTTCTCCTCGCTATCGAGCTGGCGAGGAGGCCGGTCAGTTCGATGTAACCTGAACTGGTAGTAGACATTTTATTAGGCGTCGTGCGTCTAGTAAACTATGGTTCACTGGGAAAGCTTTTTATGCTTATGTTTATGTTAAGCGTGGATGACTCATGCCCATTTCGACAATAGTCGAAACTCGAACTTGAGCTCGACCTGAGTTGCATGGATGGGTATGAAATTGGATGCCCAAGTCGGACTCATTTCCGACTTCAGGGGGAGTTTCGGCTATTGATAGGGGTAGTCAACACATCAAAACCATATATGAACATGTAAACTTGCAGAATAATGAGGAAGAAAGTTATGAGACAATAGATTTTCATATTAGGTGTCTGCGAAACAATATGGCTTAACTCTGGTGACTGTACTACATGATTCCCAACTGAATTCCATGGGAAGTCGGAACTCACATCATAGACATGGCGAATTATACAGGCATGATGCTGCAAATATTAACTTCCTACGGGAAGCTCAACTTAATAAAAATTTATGCACACAATGCTAACATAAAAAACGAGAAATGGAAAGATTTCTCTCAAACATGAAAAGCACACAGAATTCTACAACAACACCAGACACAGTAGTAGTAGAAGCAATTCAAAATAAATCTTTCAGCTTTACAGCAGATTAATTTCAAAAAAAGGTCGAACATTTATAGTGTAAATAAATAGTTGATGAAAACTTGGTGTTTTCTTCTTGCCAATTACATAAAATGCGTTATTTCAGAAAGGTGTCGCATTTCATGGATTTCCCTTATTTTTATATGTTATTTTGTGTTATTTTTAAAATGATATATAACATGTGGAAAATACAGTTAGAGATATTTAGAATTTATATTTCAGAACAAATACTGAGATTTTTGACAACTTTAAAAACATCTGTTTATTCTTATTTTAAATAGCGACGGCGATTTTCAAACAAAATAAAATAATCAATGAATTACCTTATCAGATTCCCGAACGAACTGCACCTGACCGGAACGTCGATAGTTTCCTGCCCCTTAAACCCTTCCAGATAATTAGTATGTCTTTTGCATGCCACCGTCAATTTATTTAAGTAAATGGGAACGTAGAGGAGTCTCGAATCTTTCTGAAGTATGAGCATCTGAAGCATATTGTAGCGAATGCCCCGTATAGGTCGTTGTTATGTAAAAAACAAGTAGTTGTTTATGTAATTGTGAAATGTAATACTGACGTCAGTGTAGTACAAAATCTATGTGTGTAAAGACGCTTGTAATTTAAGAAGAGTAAAGCCTCTTTGTACGTAGAAGTGTTACAATATTATCCATGAAGGCGACAATGTTGTCGTCCCACCTGATGAATCCTTCGGTGGCGTCGATGCTGCTCTGTTGGATACTCCTGAAAGCTTTGCTGCAACGGAGTAGGTTATTCTAAGGACTTTACAATATCTTTTGAAAAAACGTTCTAACTAAAACAGGCGATATATATTGTAGGTCTCCGAAATTTAATATATTTGAGGGCCACGATACTCGTTAAAAAATATCAGTATTTTGAAATTTTGTTCCTTGCGTAGTACACCATTTCCGTTGTAGAAGTCTCCAAATATAGGTTAAAGTTATAGAAACCCACCTTTATTGTCAGCAAATGAACATGGTGGGAAGTTTGGCATGCGTTCAACAAAAGTCAGTAGTTGTAACTTTAATTTTTGTATGGAAATTTTGAATCCATACATGTTTAAAGGCAGAAAAATATTTAAACTGCACTCACGTTATATATTCTTAATATAAGAATTTGTTTCTAGTTGACAGAATTTTGAAACTTATTGGACTGGTTACTTATATAAGGTCATTGCAACACTGACTAAGTAATATTTAAAATTTTTCATTTCTAATCGGACCTAGGGGGACACCCATTAAAGATTTCAGCTAAGCCCTGTATGCTTATTGGAAATTTTCATCGAAATACATCGATATTTTAAAATGCACAGCCATTTCATTACACGAGAATGGTATTTGCATAGGAAGATATGTTTCATTTATTTTTTATGGCTTTTTGCATTGAAGTTGAATGTTGTTAATCTGTTCTCGTGGTTTCTGCTGTTATCTGCTAGCCGATGCTACTAATCGAAAAACTTTCTTTGTACCTGTAGTTGTAACCCCTCAAGCGCAACTCCTTGTACACATCCTTCGTCTTCATGGGCAGGTTCTCGGAGCTCACGGTAATCGGCTTCATGTTCTTCAGCGTCGAGTCGTTGTCGTTCTCGATCTGATACATTTTTCCTGTGACGACCGGCGTGCCGTTCTCGACGATCTCGAAGTTGCCAGTGTCCAGCAGGCTTATGGTGAACTTAATCAAGCTTTTCGATGACACCGTCGTCGCCCTCATGAACCTGCACTCTTCGAACACGACGTTCATTTTGTACATGGTCTGCTCACTCATGACGGCCAAGGATTCCCATACTAGGTAGAGGTAACCCATCGCCGGAAATAGGGTCCTACCTAAATATAGTTGTGGCAGTGTAAAGAGCTGAATGAAATGCAATTTTCATAAGATACGATTCATTTCAAGCAAAACTATACAAATGGGAAGGGAAAATATAAGTTTGAATTAAACGGAGGTATCGTATTATTTGGAATTCAATCATTTCCTTTCACTTCTTTCGTTGGTACATTTTATGATCTATGTTAATTTCTGATGATGAATGATCTAGCTTTCCCTTTTGGATCATGATAGTCTTACCGTCTATGATGTGACCGCCGAGGTATGCCCACTTCTTGTCCCTGAGGGATATTGTAACTGTCCGTACTCCGGACTTTGCCTCGTACACTTCCTCGCGGTTGTATTTGCAAACGTAGTACTCCCTCCGGTGATCCCATTTGATATATGGTGAGATCATCTCGGTACCGTTCGACACCGGGAAGGACACCTCTGGGTAGAGCTTCCACAGAAGGGGATTGTAACCGTTGCAATACAAACTGAGAAGCGGTAAAATATATCAAATTGTAATACTAATTTGGAATGAATTTACTCACTTTCCCATGGACTTCTGGAAATTCTCCAGATGATCCTTTGCGTCCCGGGGGAACAACGACAGGAATTTCCTCCTAGTGCTCTCTTCGTTAAGAGAAACGTCACCGATCTTCATTACCAATGAGACGGAAGTGACAGCATTGAGGTCGATGCTCGGGTTGGGTTGGAGGAGGAATTTGTGGAAATATTCAGCACTGGCGTACTTCTCTTCCTTGTTTCTGTGCCATACCTTCGGATCCTTGATAATATGGGACAGCTTCTGATGGAACCTTGTCCCTGGAGAATAGAACACCGTAAGGAATCCCGCACTTTCGTACAAAGTGTTCCAGTATTGTACTTTAAACTTCTCCAAGCACGAAGTTCTTGCTTGTCTTTTACACAGCTGACAGGATTTAAAAGAAATTTAGTGTGAGTGTTGATTCAATTAACCTTATAGGTGCATCTGCGTGTCTAGGAAGAAATTACTGCATTATATGGAGACAGAATGTTGATGTGATCATAAGAATTAAATC
The DNA here is from genome assembly GCA_963576515.1 of Cryptocephalus primarius. Classification (NCBI taxonomy): domain Eukaryota; kingdom Metazoa; phylum Arthropoda; class Insecta; order Coleoptera; family Chrysomelidae; genus Cryptocephalus; species Cryptocephalus primarius. The sequence goes on along the minus strand of OY754940.1, from coordinate 16,314,619 downwards.
AAAAATCTTTGATATATAAGACGGCCTAACATCCTTAAAGCGCTGATTCGTATCTTGAGAGAGGCTACTTGATTTACTGACATATAGGAAGATCATAAAACCATCAATGATATATTTCGCAGTGACGCTAGTGATAACCACAAAACGATATTAAAAACTATGAGTAATGAAGAGGAAACTAATGGGAACCAAACTGGCACGTAGGGAATAGAAACTTATGAATACATGCGTAGAACTCTCAAAAAAGTGATAAGTGGAACAGAAAGTTTAGATGGCATTTAAACAATGAAAAATAAACATTGTTGTAGTATGTGTGTAGAGCAGGTAGCAGATCTACACTTTCTAATATGTTAGAATGGCAACTCGGTGGAAGAAGAAGTAAGAACAGATCAAGTTTTGGTTGGACATAAGAACGTATATCTAGGTAAATCTAGAACCCCATCTGGGGATTGGAGAGAAAACTGAGTACAGGTTGGAGAAAACTGGGGAGAGAAAAACATGGAATAGTACCTGTTTTACCTGCCAATCTGCTATTAGCTTAGTCTTGGTGGCTTTTGGAAAACTGGGAACGGCTTTTCACTAATCTCCAGCCACCGATGGAGATAACTGATTTATATCAGTGATTGATGTGAATCCCTACGTGGACTCTTGAAAGCTAATTGCAGAACGTTAAACATTTTGCACTTACTAATTTCACTCAGCACGTCGTCTGATGACTTCAACAGCTCCACCTTATTCGTTTGATTCTCTTGCTGCTCGGTGATCATTTTGACGCTGTTGAACGTTTCGTTGAAGGCGAGGGCGCAGCTGACGATCTCCTGGAGGTCGAGAACGCCGTCGAAGTAGGCGGCGACCAGCTCGCCGTAAGAGTGCCCGAAGTGGCAGAACGGCTTTACGTCGATTATCTTGAGAAGGTCGGCGAGCGCGATGCCAACGAAAATGCCGCAGAGGACGTGGTGCTTGAATTGGTGCTCGTTACCAGATTTTCCTGAGAAGGCGGCTATCACGTCAATCTCCTTACCAGGAAGGCACCGTTGGATGCTGGAAAATGGGATATGCTCAAATTAGTGATGGCGAGTTGAGGGGAATATTGGAATATTGTTGTGTTTATGGGAATGTTGGAGTTAAAGGAATGAAGGTGACTGTCTTATTTGGAAATATTTTAAACTTCATGTTTATATGGGCTACAAATAAACAAATTTTTTAATTCTGGGAGTAAAATGTCGTTATCGGGTCTCGGAGGTTGTGCAGATTGCTGATCACTAAAACTCTGAGTAACACCCAGAGATCTTTCATGATGAAAGAGTGTTGGGGTTTGAGAAAAAAGCTCAGCTTTAGTGACAGTCTAAATTTTTCACATTGCGACCGAGGCGCAATGGATGTATTTGATATGACAGATGAGAAGAGCGAACAAGCGGGTATCGGGCGTTTTTAACTTCAAATATATCAACAAAAGTAAACAAATTCTAAAGGAAAACAAGCGAGTTAGTATTCGCTTAGTATCTAGATGGGAGTCCACTCACTCCCACCTACTCAGCAAAAAACGGGATGAGGGCGATGGAACGTAGGAATCGCTTTGGTCGGATACTGGACTCCGGTGGCTTTGGCCATGGGATAGAATCAAAAACTGGCAGAGAAGCCAGGGGGTGCAACAGAAGAAGCATTCACCTATATGATAGAAGAAAAAAGACTTCAAGAAAAACAGTGACTCTTCAAAAAAAGCAGCGGCTTCACCCAATTCACCATTCATGCACAAGCAAAGAAAGAAAGAAGAAATAGTTAGAGGCCAGTTACCCTCCCCCTTTTGGATACGGAAGAAGGGGCGGCCTCGAAGAACAGCTCTTTCCGACATACTTTAAGAATGCTGTGTAGGTATTCACGGGTAGACCAACGTCCCTACTGCTGAAGGTGCGCGTGAGAATGCCGCGGCATCATTGGGAAATCCTCGAAGAACATAGGTGACTGGTCACGAGTGGAAAAGGGGAAAAGGGAGGAAGTGAGGAAGGAGCGGGAAAAGCGCGGGCCGTTATAGGTGCGCGGAATATTAGGCGGGAGAATGGCCACCACCAAGAGTCATTACCGAGCCAAAACATCTCGATCAACCCACTACATGACCAGTCACAGTTGCGCCGTGACATTACAATCAATACACCACAGTGCACGAGAAACAATAGGATATCATCCTTCAGGTGGACGTCGAAGAAAAGTTGCATTCTGTTCAAAGATATAGACAATCCCCACATTTCTTATCCTCACCCATTATGTTCCCAAAGCATAAGCAATACCTCCATATCCTATTGATAAGCCAGGTATGGAAATTGCAGCGAGACTGGACCTCTTCAGATCTACTGGCTTCTAATATTATCTTCCAAGCGAAGCGCCAATAAGTAGATCGGTTGGAGTTATGACACCAAACTAGGAGAGTTTTAGCAGATATACGTGAGATCAGAAACCACAAGGATGGCCTCCTGGCTGGGTGTCACAACCTCTTCAAGAGTTGTGGTGCGCCGAAGGTTTAAACTAATTGGCCATAAGCAGCCTGATATCTGGGCATTTAATAGAGCCCTATGGTGAAAGGTATCTGTCGGGCACTTTTTGGAGATTTCTTCACCCTAAAAAAGGCCCTAATGGCAGCTCCACTAACCGATTACTCTATTTGCAGACCGGTTATCTGCTACTGGACTTCGCTATTTTACTCGTAAGTATAGGAAGGTTATCGGAGAAAGCGAAAACTTAGTTGGCAAAAATGGCAAGAAAAACATGTAAAAACCGAAATTGATTGTTACACCTCAAAACAAACAAAAACAATTCAGATTATGAAACAAAGCAATATGCAAATCATAATTATAATTAAGAAATATTTCTTTTATAATCGAAAAGTAAACATTAAAAATAGTTGATTTTACTTTCTACTACGCATGACCAACTAGCTAAAAAAGTAATTAATACCTGCGTAACGACTCGAGGAATGGAGGTAGAACAACTAGTTGGTGTCCGATGTCGAACCAATTGGTGATCTTGCCGAAGATGAAGTAGAGTGGCGTGCGAATCTCAGGATATAATTTGATCACCCTGCATATTTCTTTAGTTTTAGAGATGATGGTATAACCTCTGTATATATGCGTAGAAATATTCTTCCTGAAAATCTCGTGTAGCAGCCTGATATGCTCCGGATCGAACTTGTTCGTCTTGAGTTCGTCCAGTAACTCTATCACTGCCTCTTCCGTTCTCCCGCTCACGCACACCAACCTCGGCAACGAATCGGAGCACGAATTCGGCTTATCCTTGTGGAACTTCTCGAGGAGGACGTGACAGTTGCTTCCTCCGAAACCGAAGCTGTTGACCCCTATAAACATCAAGAAATAATTTGCAGTAACGAACCATTCAAAACAACCAGGACTGCCAATATTTGGTGGGATATTGTACGCCCGATATTTCCACGGATACGATAGAAATACATCTCTAACCTACCTATCAATCCTTTACCATGTGGAAAGGGGATCTTCTCCGTTACCACCTTCAACCGACCTTCGACTAGCCCAACGATTTCCTTCCTCGGTTTTAAGAAGTTTATATTAGGTGGCAGGAATCCGGAATGCAAACCGATGATTGACTGAAACAACAGATTAAAACCAAAGTATGTACTTACATATTCTACATACTTTAATTATGGACGAGAGCCCGGATCCAGCCTCTGAGTGGCCGATACTGGACTTAACTGATCCGATGTATAGCGGTTCTAATCTGTTCTTCGTGAACACATGGTCTAAGGCGTTACATTCTTCTGGGTCTCCCACGGTGGTACCTTAAAAAGACCAGTTATTGCAAAGGTTGATATAGAGTATTTATGATGACAAAGCCACTGCTCAAGTTATTGCCCTACAGATGGGATTGGTGGATGAATAGGTAGCGACTTTGGAAACTATTTTAGGACATTTCTAAGAATCGTAATATTTAGTAACTATGAATTCAGAGGAACAAATTGTTTCATAAGAGACAGCAGCTATTAGAGCAGCACATTGGGAACATATTCAAAAGGAAATATCAATTAGAAGTCTCCATTAATGTATTAGCTTAGGTAGCAGTTTGAAGGGTACTTAATTGAGAAGCGCTTCTCGGTTGGTTATCTTGAACTTAAGTAACGCTAATTATTTCATCAGCTAGTTGATCTGAAACACATTTTTTTTTAAATTTAAATAGTTTACTGGCCACAAAAGATGAGTCCAAGTAAATTTACTGGCTGTCCCAATTGATATGTCATAATCAGGTACGAAGCCAAATGAATTAACTAGGCTAGTGGTGTTGGGTTAAATTATTCCTTAAAATTGTTTACCAAACGGACAATTTGCTGTGTTGGGCTCTCTGAATCAATTTGTTTTAATGGTCCAATAAAGGTAAACAAAAAAATCACATCATGATCAATCGTTGAGCAAACAAGTTATTCACTACTCATGGTGACGCAAGGAACATTGATCAAAACTCTTGCTCTGAGGCACCCTACCTGTCCCATGTGCTTCTACGAAGCTAATGCTCGCCGGGTCGATTCCACATTCTTCGTAGAAGTCGACGAGGAGTCTCTCCTGGTCAGCGCTAGACGGAAAAGTTATCCCGTCATCCTTGAAACCGTCACTGTTCGTCTTCACGTGGACAACTTTTGCGTAGTTACGCTTTGCGTTCTTCGCTTTCTGCAAGACGATGAAGCTCGATGACTCGCTCCTCGCGTAGCCGTTGCCGCTCTCATCGAACACTTTGCAGCTACCATCAGGGCTAAGGACACCGAGTCTGGAATAGAGAAGAAGAGATGTAATTTGGCGTCGGGAGACTTTTGGGCGATTGGTCCTAATTCCAAGGAACGAGAACGTGGGGGTAGGAAGAAAGAGCGGACCAGGTTGGTATAAAAGGGGTTTGGACTCGTTCGGTTGTTTTAATGGTCTTGGCACACTTGGTTTACACCCAAAATATCAGTGCTCGCGGTAAACATGCATCCTATCCATTCACGTCCCCCATCGAGCCTCGGCGCGGCAGATGATCTAACTTGTCCTTTCGAGAGTGTGGGGTGGGGGTGAACTTACACCGGAGGGTTGAACAACTATCCTGTGCCCAAGCCGTTTGATGTTTAAGGTCGACCTACTTGTACCCCCCGTTGTCACAAGTTTTATCATGATTATATTACAAAAATTCCTCAGGAACCCCTACATAACCAGCTCCCCCACTATCCGGCTCTATCTCAAGGTGTTAGAGGCATTTCTTACAACCATGCTATCAACTCCATCACTCTACTCAGCGCATCTACGGTGGATCTTCACTTCCTAAACCCGAACTGTCCTTCTGGTAGGCCGTCGCCTCCCCAAGCCGACTAAGAATCACCCCCTCTATCAGCTGCTCACCACTAGAACCAGGCAGATGCGGCGAACTCCCTAAGTACCGGTTTAGGTAGAAATACCACCCTTCCTCTTTTCCGTTCGAATGGAAAGGTACCCTCGCGCAATATGCTGCACAACATCTTCGTAAACGTCGAACTTTCCCATTACCGACGGCTTTTCGAAATTTTTTAGACAGGCTGCGCCTTGGCTCTGTATGCTGCGTGCTGCGGCAACTATGGCCTACTCTTGGGTTAAGAGGACTTTGAAAATCGACAATAGCCAAAATCTTTTAGAGGGTAGTGCAGAGGAGTGTGGATATCTTGATAATATTGTCAAGAAGCAACACCCATTTGTTCTTAATACTGAACAATAAGACGACTTGTAGTCGCCTTTTCTATTCAACAGGATTATATGAGCAGGGGTGTAAGAAGCAGGAAAGTAGTATCAACAACTATAAGCAGTTTTGATATTTTATGCTTACTTCTGATTGAATGTGATTGACTCTTCGTACTCACCTGACAAATTGCATAGTCATAAACGGGTGGCAGCACAAGCTGATGCCTCCAACGAGAGCGGTGTCCACCATGCCGCTCCTGATAGCCCTGAAGGCCTGCTCGAAAGCGTAGAGTGAACTACTGCACGCCGTATCGACTATATAGGATGGCCCGTTTAATTTCAGGAAATCGCTGATCTTGTTGCAGACCATCGTCCTCGCCAAACTGAAACACAGCAATCGCATCAGGTCCACAGCGTGCAGTGCGATATTTCGCATGTGAAATGCGTTTGAAACAAATCAAACCAATCAAGTTAGGTCTAAGTTAGGTTAAGTTGAGTTTAGATTTAACTTACCCTAAGAAAGCATTCGAGTGTGGAGTGTCAAGGAAGAACAACTTCTCGGTCTCGGAGAAGCACATACCGATGAAGACACCTGTTTTCGTACCTTCCAAATCTGAAGGATGCATGCCAGCATCGTAGAGGGCTTCCATAGCCCTCTCAAGGGACATCCTCTGCGTAGAGTCGGTGTGGTGCGCATTGTCGTAGTGCATGCCTGTAGAGTTCATTTGATAAATAAGGCGTGACTAATGTAATTTTCATAAATTCCTTGAGCATTGATTTTGAGACTGAATCTATAAACGTTGGACAAATTACGTAACGTGACGAAACAATAAAAATTTAAAAATTGAGACCCCTCGTCGCTAATGTTCCTTGTAGAACCACAGCAAAACGATTAATGGATATCAGTAACTGTCTTTAGTTCTGATTTTACTTTAAAGTAATTTTCTTGCGAGTCGTTAAGTTTAAACTTGTCATTTCAGAGAAGACAAATAGGCATCAATACCGAAGAATCCTGCGTCTAATCTATTTATTTCCGGTAAGGTACCGGTACAGAGCGGCAGCTCTGGGTGATCGATTTCCCATCTGTGGCCTGGTGTCACCATGTTGACCTTGTTGAACAGATTGGACATGAATTGTTTGATGTTGCGCGTTTCTGGGAACACACCAGCCATTCCTGGAAAACAATAATCGAGCAAATGACGGAAATAGTGCATGTCGTTTCGAGGAGTTACCGGAAATGACGATCTCCTCACCAGGAGGAGGATGTGAGAGGAACTTTCCCTCATCTAGGCAGATGTTGACATAATGGTCTTCCTTGGCAGTTTCCTTGACGTCGGCCATATCGTAAGGCTATCTCACATCCGAAATTTTTAATATATAGTAGTAACAATAATATTAAAAATACTATTAATGATATTATAACTAAGGCTGCGCAAAACCATAAGAGCATATTTTTTATTTACGGGGATATTTAGATGAAAATGATATATTTACGTATTACATGACTTTTTTTAGTTAAAAAGACTAAACTTCAATTGGCATATTTTACATCTTTTTGGAGTTTTACAGGATCTGCGCATACAGGTTCCATATTTTAATATGAAAGAGCATATCCCAACATATTATCGTCATTTTTGCTGCAAATTCCAAAAACGCAACTTTCTTCCACCACAACCTATCCTATCTAGATGGGGATCATGGATTGGGGCAGGATTGTTTTATGCTGAGCATATTAAAAAATTCACAAATGTAGTTCAAAGTTTTGATGCAACTTCTAGTCAGTGCCTAGCAGATTGTAAACCACTTTTTGAAAAATCTGAATTAATTATTCAATTAAATTTCATTACAGTCAATTTTAGCAGAATTCCAATAATTTTAAAAAAATTGGAAGAACAAAATCCTCTTCTATTAGAGTCACTCTCATTAGGAAATGATCAACTAATGTCGTATGTTCCTTGCATATCCGAAAAACTGAATTCGTTATTCATAAAAAATTGTGATTTACCTTTATTGCAATATGTCCGAAAAGTTATCGATGGAGAGAATCCATCAAATGATGTAATAATCAGATACCAGATTGTTTTGGAAAAATCTTACTCATTTAAATATTGCCCCATTACGTCGCGTGACCATAGTGTATACAGTAATAAGTGTAGTCACTCTCCGAATTGCTGAAAACCATCACCTCATGTCATCTCTACCCCCTCACCCGGACGGATTACTCGCTGAGCAAGAGAAGCTTGTGGTCATTTTGTACACGGTGTTTTCGCGTAAGATTGTACACGGTGCGACAAACGCACCGTCAACGACTAACGCCCAATTTAATGGAAAAAAGTATTTTTTTGCAGCACAACAAATCGTCATCGTGGAAACAAAAATCAGTTTTAGCCATTGAAACTTCTGACTAACGAAATTTACAAACTGTAGAAGGTAACGCACTTGTATATGTCGGTGGATACTTTTTACGTAAGTGTATTTTAAAACACTCATGTGACATTTGTGTCAATTACAGCAACAATAAAAAATCCGATAGAAATACCAAATTTTTGCGAGCTACAGAAATATAAAGGCAGTCATGGTGGGATATTAGGCGGTTTAAAAGTCCCTCCAATTGATTTTATTAATTATTTAGTAGCATTAGAAGAAATTTTTACATCCAAATTCAACGACCTCTGTATACATGAGGGCGTAGGAATGGCATTGCTGAATCTCTTAAAAATGTTAAATTTTCACACCCATGTCCCATTTTCCCTCATATTTATTTTATTTCTCTATACACAAGATTAAGAATCTACTATATATTAAAGTTTGCGAATAGAGAATTAAAACATCAAAAAATAATAAGGAAAACTCTAAATTAGATGTATTAAAAAACATTTAAATACTGGAGTAAGTACTTGCAAATACACAATAAACTTGTACTTCATTATATTTATACCTAATACGATCATTACGTATGTACTTATATGTTGGTTGCTATTATGTGTTATTTTAGCAATGAAATATATGTATCTCTAAGTACTTTGTCTGTTTAGGGTGTACCTACTACGCGAACCTTTTTCAATTCCTGCAACTGATTTCAATCCTTATCCTTAACAATTCGCAAACAGCAATTACTTCAAGAAGTACTGATAAATTCCTGATTACAATTGTTTATAGTGTACTTCGGCCTTATACGTTTGTAAATAACCTTGCGCCGACAAAATTTCAACAACTCTGAATCTTCGAATATGATTAAAATTCGTGGGCCACCGGTATGTCGAGGCTTTAATGAAATTATCGATTTCACAGTCGCTTTACCCCTGTACATTGCAGTTTGGGATCCTTTACGGGGACTATAAAATGATTTATGATAGGTAGCAAAAAATGCCGGTTTTTCCAGGAGATCAAAGGAGTGACTCGACTAGATGTATGTATAGACTATGGCGTGATGTTGAAGGGAGTTTTTCGCTATACAAAAATATTCTACAAGACAACAGAAGAAGTTTTCTTTTAGAAAATCTTGAAAAGCACATGATTATTTATTGCAATAATTTTGATTGGTTAGGTTGCAAGGTATCGTTTTCATTTTTTGTGTAAATATATTAATTCAGGGTGAATGTGTATTTATATTGAATTTTTTTTTGTTTAATAGTAAAACTAAATATGTAAAATTGTTTTTTTGCATGTTTTTAAATATGGGCTCACAGATTACGAGCTTAGAGAAATAAAAAGAGGATTAAGTAGCGTCAAAACGGATTCATAAATTACTGATGGCTTTCCATAGATTAATGAAATAGAGGCAAATGCAAATATCATGCATACGTATGGGCAACCTTTTCCTCCCAAAATCGTTCAATAAAATTTAAAAATGGTAGAAAGGCAAGGCAATCATTTCAGAACACCTGCGATGATGTCAAACTATTGAAAGCATGAATTTTGTCGAGCGAATTCTTTAGAAATTGTCTTAATAATTTTAGGATAGAAAATTTAAAAATGTTGCGAGAAGTTTAAATTCTAATTTTAAGTCTCAATGTAAGGAAATGCTAGCAGTCTAGAAGGCAGAATCCAGTGATTTCTCTGGAAACGTGAAAATTCAAAACTAACTCAAGGGAACTGTAGAAGGTTTACGGTAGTCCCAAATTGTTTTATTTAAGTTTGAATTGTAGAACAAATCTAGAATACAATTTTCAGATGTTATGTCAAATTGTTTTAATCTTCGAAGGCTACACAAAAAAATAGATATTTTCTCAAGTTTCTCGTCATAATTTTAAATATTATTTTGTAGTCATCATACAGAAGAAAACTAAAGATGATTCGACATATAATTTTTTCGTCACAAAATATTACTGGTTTAATATGATATATTATATACATTATATATAAGTATATAAGTACTTACTTTGCTAGTTCCTATTAGTATGTAACTTTTTCACTGGTATCAAATATTATGATAGTTGCTCAGCGGTCAAAATCTGTATGGTTCACCAATTAATCTCGAGCGCCACCAGATGAATGGTTAAGTGATGTAATACGTATCCTTTTATACAACTGTAACTATGTATATTAATTCGGTCACATTTGACTTATATTGTAAGTAAATTACGAATAATTCGATGCCGTAACATCTTTAAATTTATAATACTTAAAGTTTCTTCATTCCTATTCAACAATTTACTCCGAAATTATTCAAAGAAACAATTGAAACCATGAGTAAAGGAATCAAAACGGATGGTGAAGTAATCAGCAGCAACCTTCGTTATGTAGACGATACTGTGGTAATAACTGACAATCTGAAAGTCTTACAAAGATAGATGTTGTGGTGAAACAGAGCCAGCGCTTTGAACGTCACCGACCAGCACAAAAAAGACACAAAATTACTTGAAAATTGAGATTAAGTCTTGAATCGAGCAACTTCGTAGCGGTTTTACCAGCATGAAAGATTTTTTCAATTCCCACGGTCGTAGTCTTTAACTCCGTGTGCGATTGCTCTACTGACATATTTTTCTAGTACTACTCTATTAATGCAAAGAGGGAATCTTAATGCATAGAAGGAGAACCGTATAGGAACCTTCCAGGCATAACCATATCTCCTCTGTTTTGTTTTGTAGAAAACAATATCTACAGGTAAAGCACATCCCTGGGAAAACACGTCACGGTCCAGGCTTCCAGGCCCAGGTTGGCGCCATCTACAGTTGCGCCACACACCTGATAGAATATAAGGTGACCGATGGCAGGATTAATATCCTAAATATCCGAGGCCCTCGTGAGTTGCACCAAAGTTTCATCTGTGGTGTGGAACTGCATGCTATTTACTGTGCTGTACATGAAGTCAGTCTCTTATGGGTTCCTGAACACAGCAATAAATGTCAACGAGGTAGCCCACATACTGTAAAGTAGAGGGACGGCGAACAAATCAAGTTGTCAGTTGGTTGGAACCCCCCTTGCCGAAGCAAAACGAGAATCAAAACTATTCCTTAAGTAAGAACAGCTCGTTCGATTGAAGACGAACATCGGCTGCCGGGCATCAAAGCAGCTAATGGAAATATCCTTCCAAAAGAGGAGAGGTGATGCCCTCTGGGCGATGGACAGAAGCAGGTTAAGCAGAGTGCTTGGACTGCTCATTGGACACATCGCACTGAGGGCACAGCTCTTCAAATTTAGATTGGTGGTTGAAAAACCTGCCTACTGCGTGACGGAGAAGACCAGCATACATATTCTGTGTCGCCGTCAGATGCTAGCGATCCACAGGTATCACATGAATCTGGAACCAAGCAATCTAAACTAAGCAGAGTGTTCGAAGCTCTTACAGTTTGTTAGCAGGCCGTGGGCGGGAGATCTGTAGGACGAAGCGAGATCCCTTGGATGATGGATCTGCCGAGGTGGCACCGCCCAACTTCTACCAAGATTCTCATGACAGCAGTTTCTCGAACCATATTAGATAATTGTATCGCCAAACTCCGAAGGAAGATGGCGTTACAAATAAAAGATTTCATTGTGGAAACCTGCAACTTTTGACACTGCATGACAGTTGAAGTAATATGTATAAATAATATAAAGAACAATATGTATAATATGACGAAATTTTTGAAGGCGCACATTTTCACCAATTCTAATGAGAATTGGTACAAAAATAGTTTGGATAACTGCTTCGGTGAAACCGAAATGGGGGCCTGTTAAATTTTATCAAAATTTGTAATTCTTTTGTTTGAAATAACTAACTATTTTTCTATTATATATAGCAGAATTAAATAGCTATAGGTGCTATTGGGTGAAATGACCGAGCTCAATTCGGTCATGTTACTCTGCGCAATAACATAATTTCTATGGTAATAAGCCAAAACGGAACTGTTCACGTGTTGTTAATTTATGTAAATTCGATAACGAAGATATGAAGGTTGCAAACGTAATTTATTAACTTTCCGTAAACACATAATTTTCAATTATTTGGGAATATAATAAATTCAAGCAGGTAGAACTTATTTTATTAAATAATAAATTTATTTTGCAGTAATCACTCAGCTGAATTCCCAATGTTAGCAAATTTGGAAAAATTTTTTTGGAAATTGCATGAAATAACTGGAGATCAAAGTTTTAAATAAAAGGTGAGGTATTGTTTTATTGTTTGCCACAAAAATGAATGCTGACCTATTACGGTATCAGGAACTGAATCTATTAGCAAAAATTAGCATAATGATTTGTCGGAAGGAGAAACAAAAAGTGCACGTTTATGACAAATTCAGTGTTGCTTTTACACATATTGAGAACACTAACTATATTTTAATTTATATCACTAAGAACACACACACATATATATATATATATATATATATATATATATATATATATATATATATATATATATATCTTGGATCGGCCGTCTTTGATTTCTTAAATCTAAGCTTAAATTTGGTATCAACAATTAACACTAGGCTCTCCTTTTAACAAAAACAATGACTTCTGAGTATGAAAAATTTGTCTAGTGCAATATATGGTTTTTATCTAATCACGCAATTTTAAAACGTCCATTACTCATGGCAGAGACATCGTACGACAGCATTTAAAAGCTCATTTTGAAGGGGAAGAAGAGTAATACATGACGAAATGGGTAGAAAAAATCACAAAATATTTAGTATCTCACCTTCAACATAGCCAAAAGAGACATTTTTGGTGCACATATTCTAAATATTCTCAAAATTTCTCTACTGATTTGAGCCAGTCTGTCACCCAGTATTCCATATTAGTTGATATACCGTTTGTAAGAAATTCGCTCATATGTCTCCCATTACCAGCAGCATTTCCAGTAAAATCTCATTGGCTCTTGGAGGTAATTATAAATTGCTTATTGCAAATTGTTCATGTTAATATCGTCAGGTTAAATTAACTTTTAAATGAGTACAGTCTTCACATATAAATTAAATTATGTACGGTTAAATATTTACTAACAGATTTCGGCACATTTTTTGTCAAATATGTTTAATAAGGAACTTTTAATCGTCTATCTACTTTATTCCAGTTTTAATGGTTGCAAGAGTAAAATGACACGTTTGGTACTAACTACGGCAATTAATTTTTAACGACAATTTAACCTATAAGAAATATTTCAGGAGTTCTTCTTTCGTAATTCGCAAAAACCACAATTATCCCCACAGGAAATAAATATTCTATACCAGTGCTAGGACTAGTATAGGGTTAGTATGAGACCCACGATTAGAAGGAATAAAATTGTCAGTATTTATGTGCTCACCATTTTATTTTACCCTTTCAGTATAAGCGCCCATAGCCCATGCTAAAATTGTAAACACATCATTTGGTTTTCATTTTAACTATATTCGGTCGTCGGTCTGTCAGTGTCTCACCTTCCGTTAATCCCGCTTGGAAATCCAATCGTTCACTATGACGACTAACGTGTCGTTTTCCAGGATCGTCTGGTTGTCCCGTCGAGGGTTTCTACGTCCACAGGTTTCACGGCGTACTTCGACAGCCCGTAGTCGTCACTCAGGTCGAGCAAATCCATCGAGGACGCCTTGACGAGCCTAAGGGGTGATCGTAGTTTCTCGAATGAAGGCTCGTACAAGAGCGACAGCTTCAGCCTCTCGTAGATTGCGTTGATCACTTTCTTGTGATGTTCGACGTCGATCGTAGTGTGAAGGAGCCCAGGCCGAGATCGACGCGCTCCTCCCAGCAGGAACATTTACTGATGCTCTCCTGTGGGAAGAATTATATGAAGTTTGATGGTGTGGACTTGTGCGTTTGTGTTAATGGTAGGTATTGATAACACGTTTCCCGCCAATAGGACGTTGATGAAATTCATGGGAACATCAGAAATGATTACACCTTCCTGTTACATATGCAATCGAACATTAGAGTGCACAGGGTTTAGTCACGCAAATTGCATTAAGCTAGTATAAATAACATTTGGTTTTTAAGACCCAATAGAGCGGCGGGGATCAATTGTTATTCGTAGCATTATAAGGTGCCTTGAAAGGTGTCAACGGATGGTAAACGTGCGGTAGATCCCACATGGGCGGGTACCTCTATTCACGTAGCAAAGAAAGTAGAAGAAAATTTTGTTTTTTGACGAATTGTCGTTAGTCAAAATTGTCATATATGCCAAGGATTGAAATAAAATAATGGTAAATGAACGTAGAAAACTTAATTCTGAAATATGAATGTGTCCACTATAAAGTGAGAAACCTGAATTCATAACTTTTACCTAAACTTAGCCTTGGTTCAAAACTATTAAAATGTAAAAGAACGGTACGCAAAAAAGTCAAACAGAGCAGCGATAAGAAAGCAGTAATGGGAGAAGCTTGGAACGACCTCGAATACACTGATTTAAACATATAAGGTGAACGACTGATGACAAAGGTTAAATTAGTTGTTAAAATAGTTTAAATGAAATTGTATGGAAAAGTACGAGGTGAAAATCTTTAAGGAAGTAGGTACCTTAAAGGATCAAAACAGCTAGAATAATAATTAGCCTAATAAATTTTGCTACTTGTAGTTTGCCGACATCCTCATGTGAAAGGTGCAGAGTGAGAAGGTGGCAAACGAGCGACGTTTCCCAGTCATCTTGGTATTGGGCCTTCATTGTGTACGCGAGTGCTTTTAGCAGGTCAGGCGTGGCATCAATCAGGAAGACGGAGCCCACGTACCCGCTTTACTCCAAGATGAGCGCCACCTCCATTGCTATCAGACACCTGTAGGAGTGTGCGATCAGTTTGAAGGGTTCGGACTTTGAGACGACTTTTAGCACATACTAAAAATAAACAAAATCGTTTAAAATATGGTTTACACGTGTCATGTGGCTATATATCTACGGCATTGACGTACAAATTATTAAGACGTTGGCCTGATTGATGGTTGAGTTATTTTATGGCATAGGTTCCTATATTCTTTATACCAGCCTTTAGTGTATATATTGGCTAGGGTAATATTCCTCCAGTGCACTTGTTCTGTGTCCTTCTGGTGTCATTTCACAGCCTATACATTCTGCTTACCGGCATTATTTCGTTGATGGTATCCTGTACCTTATCGACGGACTGCTCGTAGGGATACTGCAGGCAATAGGCTTGCGCCTCGAGTTTTTCGACGAGCGGTTCCAGGGCGAAGGAAAACCCTTCGATTCCCGGGAAAAGCACCATTTTCCCTTTGCCTTGCTTCGACTTCAATTTTCTGAACTTGGTCGTATTGGATTGCTTCGTCACCTTCCCGAATAACATACCCATACCAATTGTTGTTGGGGCATTGCCTTCGATCTGGGGCGAAGTGTTGCTGGCCTGCTGCTCTTGAATCTCTCGTAGTCTGCAATGAGAATGTTATAACGTATAATATATTATGAAAATGGATATGTTGGTACTTTGCTAATGTCAAGGTCCGGATCTCCTTGGGAGTGAGGAACACTTCGTACTCCCTTTCGAGGACCTGCTTGATTTCCACCGCTACCATCGATTCCATTCCGAATTCCGCGAATAGTTTGTGCGGGCTGACCTTTTTTATATCGTCGATACCTTCGGAAAAATTACTTTTAGATTTCCCTACAGTAGGTATAGCGACACTTGTGGCGACCCCCACCACTTTTTTAAGCCCCGCCCACTTTCCCCCTCCCCACCCCGCCACTTTTTAAGCCCCGCCCACCCCCTCTCCCACCCAATCAAGATGGCCGCCGCCGATGGGGCCCCCGGTGGGGGGCGCCTAAGCCCCGCCCACTTTCCCCTCCCACCCTCAACACTTTTTAAGCCCCGCCCACTTTCCCCCTCTCCCATCCAATCAAGATGGCCGCCGCCGATGGGGCCCCCCGGTGGGGGTCGCCGGTGGGGTGGGGCCACCCCGGGTGGTCGCCGGTGGGGGCCGCGGTGGGGTCCCCGCGGTAGGGAGGGGCCCCCCAGCTGCCGGTAGGGCTCCATGGGGCCCCGGTACAGCCGCCGGGGTCCCCGCGGTAGGGCTCCGTGGGGACCACGTAGTAGGGTGGGGCTCCCTCCTAACCGTGGGGCCGCGGTACAGCCGCCGGGTGGGCCCCCGCGGTAGGGCTCCGTGGGGTCCACGTAGTAGGGTGGGGCCCCGTATAGGGCTCCGTGGGGTCTCCGGTGGGGCCCCCGGTCTCCGGTGCTCGTGCCGGATGTAATTATTATTCAAAGAGGCGTCCGCAATTGTAAAAATGAGCACGTTCGATAGCGTTTACCAACAAAGCACATTATCCTTCCGTATGTTCTAATACACACACTTTTTTGCTAAATGTGAAAGAAAGAGAGAGAGAGAGAGAGAGAGAGAGAGAGGGGTGGTGACTTCTATTTCGAAATAATTACAAAACGATTAATATTTCAATAATAATTTTTATTCTCAGCTTTTGAAATAATGTATAAATACATGTCGATAATCGTCCTCACGTGTTTCTCTATTCTCTCACGTTCCCATCTCCAAGAAATGCACGAGCAGGTATCTGGACCCTCTATGGTGGTGTCTCTGGACCAGGGGCAGCTCACAAAATGTTCACCATGTGTCGATTTTCGTTTTTCTTCTGCTTCTCTGGTTTCCACTTTAGTATGTAGCTCTAGGAGTTCTTTCTTATGTGCAGGTGTTACATAATAACCAAATTCAAACAAAAAACTTTTAACTTCCATATTGCACTAGT